>CM060952.1:161859745-161967424 GCA_030765055.1 Mantis religiosa
GCTTTCTTTCAGAGATGCAGCCAAACTCTCTGCAAGAAAGCTTCGACCGCGCCACTGATGATGTCTGCCGTAGTTGTGGACGAAACGTTTGGTTCTTACTCCAACAGACCACGGCAAAACAGCCCGGAAACAACCAATTGTATTATAAATATCATTACTGGTTGGCATGTATGCTGAACGTATATTTAAAATTACTCAGAATTGAAACGTAAACATTTGGTATGACGTGGTGAAAGAAATATGTACTTTGAATAAGCCAAGGTGTCTGTAAAATTCGATGAGAGGAAACGATACACTTCTTGCTGGTCTGGCAGGACGTGTCTGGTTACATTATATCTTTGTTTATGAATGGTTCGTAATCTCTATTTATTCTAGAGAGTTCAAAGCAGTATTATTCAGTTCCTCTTCCATGAAAAATGTATCAACTGGATCAATGAGACCCGATCCCGCCCCCACCCCCTTACTACTGCTAGAACAATCCAATTGAGTTAATGTGGGATCACATTATGTTGCAAGCAGAAATAATATTTTTAAACTGACTGATGTTGAACGACTTATTCACAAAGAAATTGACAAGGAACACAACAGGGCTGAGAAAACTGCGTGAGACGTCAGGTAATCTAGAAGAAGATGACTTTTGGAAAGCACGTAAAGAGATTTTGAAACCTATCATCATAAATTTGCAGCTCTCAGACGTTGAAGACAGCGACAATGACGAATTATCTCTCAACGTAACATCCACAGCTATAAGGATGCACTGTATATTCGTTGGATTAGAAAAATAAGTCATTTATAAACTATAATTAATTTTAAACTAAATATTTAAACCATTTGCGTGATATACGAATATCCATGTTGCAATTGTGATTTGAACTGCATTATTATAAAACTTTGGAAAATTCAGTTTGCGTTCCCCTATGTCTAGCGCCACGAACACTCGCAAGTGTGCGAGAGAGAGAGAGAGAGAGAGAGAGAGAGAGAGAGGGGGGGGGGAAATATAAAAAGAGTAGGGATAACGAGGTGGCAACGGTGAAGGCTCTATCGTATCTGATTCCCTACAGGCGAGAACCCTTCCCATTTTAAACACATAATAGTTAACTGCAAGCTTTTCATTCAACCATGGATTCATTTTTCGAACAGGCTGGCAGACTTTTATGTATGTTCACGCGAATGGTAAAGGATGTGAGGCTGCATGGCACTCTTAGATGGAATTGTCAGACCAAAGACAACCAAATCATCCAAATTTTGTCGCCTTGCTGAAACTATTGATCGATGAACACCAAGAGCTGTTCGTACGCCCAAACGTGAAGAACTAATTTTACAGTGTGTCAAAGGCTATCCAGGTATCAGACAAGAGAATTGGCTATGGCATCTGGTACATCTCACAATACTGTCGCGTCTGGCAGCCGACAGATACAGTGCAACGCGGAGATAACGGAGATAAGGGACAGATAGTGTAGGGTCGAGAAAAGAGCTTGCCGAAATACATAAAGATATCGCGGAGATAAAATTCTTGCCGAGACAGATAAAGGTACATAACTGGAAACTTCTAGTGATATCTTGATTGATAAATAACATTCCACAACCGTCTGGAATCATAAATGGTCGTTTAAAAAGGAGCCAGGATCGCCAGAAATTGAGATTCGAAAGGGAACTTGATAATCCTGCTGCTGTATTTTGAAAGTGAACTCTTTATTTGTGAGTGTGGCCATCGAACTGGAAGATTGTAATTGTGTATGTGACGTAGTTCTGCTACTGTAAGGGTTGACCAAAGTGTATTTCTACGGAAATAGAGAGGATTTTGAAACTCTGCAAATTGGACTTTTAAAGTCACACTACAGTATGGAGGCCACTCCACGAGCAGCTTCTGTCTGTATATCATATTCAGCATGTGCAGGTCCTTTCGCCGTCCGATTATATCCATCACGGGAGAACTTTTATCGATGGTGTGCAGCACAAACAGCCAATACATAGTTTGTCTCGTCAATTTTATTTACATAACTATAAAGCAACGTTTGGGTGAGGTAGAATTAGTAGTTTCCACAACGTACACGTATGGTCGTACTGCAGCGTGGCGTAGCAGCATGCCTTGTTCCCTGGCCACGGAAAGCGGCCCGGGTTCGATCCCACCCATGGGGTGCGGATTTTCGGTCCCGGGTATAGGGCCGGTGCCCACTCAGCATCGTGAGGAAACTGAGGAGCTTACGATAGATAAGCGGCCCTGGTCAGGAAAACCAACGTTCCGGCTGGGGGATGCCGAGATGCTGACCACATCTCCCAGTATCGGTTGGATGACCACCCACCTCTGCCGTGCGTAAGTGGGCGTGAGGCCGGCAGTCGGGTTGATTGGCCTGGCCCTCTTAGGACTCTCGCGCTAATGGTTACGTTACACGTATGGTCAGATCGTAATCTTCATGCTGTATTTCGGGCTATACATCAACAAGAGTTTAGGATTAATGTGTGGATTGGAATTGTAAGTGATTTTCTGGTATGTCCATACGTTCTATCAGCAAGTCTTACAGGTGCTGTGTATACGGAATCTTTATCCAGAACACTTTTCTAGACTCACTTCACGAAGATGTTCCCTTCAAATAAGACAAAAAATGAGGTTTATGCATGATGGGGCTCCGGCACATATTTGTAACATTTTTCGACTGACAGGTATCTACCATGATCGATGATAGGCAGGGGAGGACCAGTTCCACGGCCTGCACGTTCTCACGTTTTCAGTACTAAAATAGTTCCTTACCATATATACCATAAAACATTCTTTCTTGAGCCTCTGTTCATTTATCTTCCCTTTCTGTACATGAAATTTATTATTGATAAATCCTATTAAGCTTACAAGGGAACTATGGCTGCATTCACTCCGCTATGCACCTGAAAATTTGATGATATGATGCCTGCTGTATAAACACCATGAAAACAAGAAGTTTGCTGCGGATTAGAACTGCAAAGCCCAAAACTGAAGCCTGTAAAGTGCCGCGTGTGACCACTTGCAAGTAGCTTCTGGACATCCCTCTTCAGCTCGGTGCTGGATGTGTGGTACGTACCATGTGTAGGGCACTACCCTTCAGGACATATATGCTCATGTGTTCTCACGTATTCTGGACTCCAACTGTACTCCACGCCCGATTTTAGTACACAAACCCAACATAAAGCCCAGAATGCCATCAAAATCATAAGCGAATACAGGTATGAGCACAGTGATAGTTCCCTTGTTTGTATCCTATTGAATGCTATTTTTCTTTGTAATACCCCTTTTCTTGCATTCAAAAGTTTTCTGTGCTGTATCCAATATCTCTATGGCACAAGAAAGCATGTGCACATATTAATTGTAATATTCTCATAAAAACAAATTCTAATCAAAATTACAACTCTGCACTTAATGTAAAAAATAAGTAAAAAGCAAAATATGTACATTGTAATGCTTTAGCTTTACACCAAATGCTCAAATTTGTGGCTGCCCTCATTTTTTGAAACCCATTCTACAGTTTAGATTACTTGAGGTTAAACTAAAAATAAGATATGAGAAAATCATAACATATTAGGTTTAAAATAAAATATATTACTGATGGTTAGAGCCAACATGAAAAGTTCAATGCCACGGCCAGGATTTGAACCAGGGATCTCTGGGTTTCCGTCCAGTTGCTCTTACCCATTGAGCTACCAGATATTAAATTCTCCAATTGACTCATATATTTTCCCGGTAAACCAAAAGGGGCTCTCGTATATGAGATATACCTTTTGTGGTGACTTACTATCTTAAGTAGTTAAGTCCCAGGCTTTCATCACTAAACTTTTATTAAGTTAATTGATGGAAATTAATCATATATATGCTAAGGTTTTTGATAGATAGAGAGAGTCAAAATGAAAACTTCATTGTCACGGCCAGAATTTGAACCACGGACCAAGAGTATTTCCATCAATTTACCTGAACAACTAGTGGTTTAACTATGAAGCTTGAGACTTAAGTTCTGACAACATAGTAAGACACTACAAAAGGTGCGTGTCTCATAGCATATGAGCACCCCTAGTGGCCCACCGAGAAAACACATGTGTCAGTTGGAGAATTTAATGTCATGTCGGCACGTTGGTCATAGTAGCTCAGATGGTTAGAGCAACCGCACGGAGAGCGGGAGATCCGTGGTTCAAATCTCAGCTATTGCATTGAATTTTTTCAGCCTGGCTCTACTTCCCGTAGGGGTAGGGATCCGTCCCCTTCAGCTGTACCGTGGTGCGGACGCAGCGGACCCTTAGCACTCGTGGTAAAGTCTGTCTATTCAACGCAAGTGCACGGCGGCCGCTTTCTTTGAGGAACCCTCATAATCGTTTTACAACATGGACCCTCCTCCTGACGGTCCCCTCTACAAGATTGCAACATTTTAACATCACCGTCTTGCACCTAATGAAACAGAACAACTGGAAGTTGGAACTTTGGCAACTGAGACTCCACGCGGAGTAGACATGCAACTGTCATTTTCAGAAAATTGGGGTTGCTACTGGTCCCCAACGTCAGTGTTCCATTTCTGAAGTGTGGAGATAGATTTATGTCGGTCATTAGTGGGCGGTCGGGTCAGGTTTCTTTGAGTCCGAACTGCACACGCCTTAACTAAACAGACTTTAAAGTCTGTTTAGCCAACGTGTGTGCAGTTCTCAGTCAAAGGAACCTCAAAAAACCTGACCTGAGAACTGCACACACGTTGGCTAAACAGACTTTAAAGTCTGTTTAGTTAAGGCGTGTGCAGTTCGGACTCAAAGAAACCTGACCCGACCGTCCACTAATGGCCGTCATAAATCTATCTCCACACTTCAGAAATGGAACACTATCGTTGAGGACCAATAGCAACCCTGATTTTGTCGAAGTGACAGTTGCACGTCTACTCCACGTGGAGTCTCAGTTGCCAAAGTTCCAACTTCTAGTTGATCTGTTTCATTACGTGCAGAAATCCGTTGTGCGTCACAATGTGGAGACCGTAGGAGGGAAATGCATTGGTAAATGCAAATGAAGTAGTAGATAACTTTCAGTCAAGTGAAAATAATCAAAGTGTAGACAGTGTGAATAACTGGGTCGAGTTATATTACAGAAAAATCCTCCAAAAAAGAAAAACAAAGTTATACCGGGAACTGTTTCTAAGCAAATTCAAGCGCTTGTTTTGAACACATATAAATATGTGCTGAAAAATAATCTTGGTAAGGGGTCATGCAACGAATCTGATAAATTCTGGGTATTCACAGTAATACAGTAAGAAATATTGTGAGGAAAGGAATACCAAAGACGCCGATCAAGTGCGAAAACAAAAGGAAACGTTTCTCTAAAGTTGGTAATTTCACATGCAATTTAATTCGTCGAGAAATTTATAGATTCTATGCAAAACGGAGAGCGCCCACCTTACACGAATTGGTTGCACATTTGCAAGAAATTTCTTATTTTCCTCATGGGCACTGCATTTTGCGCGGTCTCCTAAAGGAGCTGGGTTTCAAATACCGCACTTCGAATAAGTTAAGGGTTATTATGGAAACCAGTAGAATTGTAGCTTGGCGATATATATATATATATATATATATATATATATATATATATATATATATATATATATAATGGAGATAAGATAATTTATTTAGACGAAACCTCGTACGATACCCATGACGTATCGAGAAAGGTGGCAACCTTGCAGGAAGTACTGCGAGAAGGAGAGTGTCATGTAAAACGATTATGAGGGTTTGTCAAAGACAGAGGCCGACGTGCACATGCGTTAACTAAACAGACTTTACATCTGACGTTACTAGAGAACCTCGGGCGGAACATTCGAGCCCCTCTCTGATTGGAAGTTGTTCGGATTGGGTTGGACTCGATGAGGCCATGTGTTCCCGACACCCGTGGGAGATCGGGTACCTACGGCCAGGCTTCGGCCTCCCGGAGGGGGCAGAGGATTGCCCAAAATGTCCCGCGTACTAGCCTGCAGAGTTAGTACAAGGTGTGCTAGATCACCAGGCGGCCCCACCGACGTTATTCGGTAGTCTTCTCTGCGGGGTTGACGGGCGTAAGTGGCGTATTCACTCCCATCCGTCTTGAATGGAGGGCTGTTTAGTCTCAAGGTATTTCCCTAAGGAAATACCCCCGGAGATTTCCATCGCTCCCGAGCTGATAGAAGCCGGAGTTTTCGGACTTTGGGTAGACCTCGTAGTACAAGTGTGGCTCTACTCATAAAAATATATTACTGCTCATCAACATTGTGTCATTTTTTAAACCATACAGTTGCTGGTGATACAATAATTTATGTGCACTTATAAAGTTAAACACAGAAGAAATACATGTGCAAAGTTTGATTACAACCTTTAACATTAAAATTATTTTTCTCGTTACTTAGTCTGCTTGTCACTATTGGGCATACTAAAATAATAAATTATATTAAACTAACTTAAATTAAAATTAACTTTATGTTTATGAGAACATGTCAATATGCATGTAATTTTAGTTGACAAATAATTAGGAAATCATTGAATATAACTATCCATGTTCATATAACATGTGATAGTTATATTTTATTATTTGAGAATATTAGCATTTATTGCTTTAACTTCGTGATGCAAAGTCCAGGCAGAGATTAAGCTGATGCAATATGCAGAAAGCATATTATTGAGAGAATTATCACACTGGCCTCAAAGCCACTTTCCTTAAGGGAAACATACACCTAAGCATAAGGTCACAGGTTTGAATTCCGCCTTGGGGATGGGTGGATATTAATATACGTACGTATAGATCTCGTGCATAATATTTTCCTATCGATAGTAGCCTGTCCAATTTAAGAGATGTTAAAAATCACTGGAAAGTACTAGTGAAGGTATGAGTTTGCTGGACACATCAGGGAAACTTAATGTAAAATAAGTAGTTAATCCTTTGTAAAAGTCATTAAAGCACAGTAAAGCCAAAATGCTACATGGATTCACTTTTCAATATTCATTTGTGACAATCAATACATACAGCTCAGACTCAATTCTTATTTGTTCTACTCTGTTAAGATAAACCAAATAGTTTCAATTTTGTTTCGATGTTGTATTGCATAAATAACGTGCACTTTCTGAGTGGAGTTTAATAGGTAATTGCAAATTACTATTTGAAATTCGTGTCGCACATTACCCGAAAAAACATATACTGCTTGCAGCGGCGGAATAAAGCAGATGTAAACAAAACCGTGTGATCGTTTATCGTAACGCGTCCTCTTCACAATTTCCATGAGCTTCCGCCGTGTGGAAAGAGTGTATCCTCCATGGTTGCGTGCAGGATCCCACGTAGATCTTGGGATGACGGTGCATAGAAAGGCTACGATGCCCTTGTGTAGTTGAGTCCAGAGGTTCTACTCCCATTAGCCTTGAACCCGTAGGAACAAGACCCGGGCCTCCTTCAACCAGGGAGTATCCGAGCTGTCACAAAGGACGCTCGGCGTCCTCCGTGGGGCTTTCCATAGGGCAAGACCTAGAGACTAACAAGCCCCCCCCCATCTGGTCCTATGGACTCAAGACGGGATGGAAGTGGATACGCCACTTACGCGCGTCAACACTCAAGGTGAAGACTACCGAAAAACCTCGGTGGGGCCGCCTGGTGATCTAGCACACCTTCTACTAGCTCTGCAGGCTAGTACCCGGGAGACTTAATGGCTTCCCTCAACCCCGTCCGAAGACGTACCCGATTCCCACGGGTTTCGGGAACACACTGCCCCATCGAGTCCATCCCAATCCGAACAACTCCCGAAGGAGGGGCTCGGCTGTTCGGCCCGAGGTTCCTCTAGTAACGTCAGAGGTACCACGAGTGTAAAGGGTCCGCAGCGCCCGCACTTTGGCAGCTGAAAGGGACGGATCCCTTCCCCTACGGGGGCCCTTGTGTAGTGTCCGCAAATTCTTCTTAGAGTTTGTATCATGTTATAAATAAAGACTGTACTTTGATTTATACAGATGGATCTAAAAGCGCTACGGCTGTTGGATGTGCTTAGGTCCATGGAGCCGAACCCTTTACATTCGGATTCCATGGCAGTACTTCCATTTATAGTGCAGAGCTATATGCAATTTACCGAGCCATTATACACGTTCGCCGAAGAAAGCTAGGTCTTATCCTAAGTGATTCCCTAAGCGCACTTCAGACACTTCGTGAGTTGTACAACACCCTATTGTGCAGCGTATACAGGATGCACTCTACGTTTAACACGCCTCTGGTATTAGCGTGGTGTGCACATGGATTCCTGGTCACGTAGGCTTGCATGGGAATGAACTGGCGGATTCAGCAGCAAAGGTGGCAAGCATAGAACCGAGTGTCAACATCCCTTTCGTCACCGCTGAAGACTTTAGGCTTGTTGTGCGTAGAACAGCACTGTCGCACTAGCGTGTTGAGTGGTCTGCTCTGCGTAATAACAAGCTCAGAAGGGTGAAAGAGCTTCCAGATAAATGGGCGACCTCCTGTCGCTTATCCGTCGGGAGGAAGTAAGTTTGGCTCGGTTGCGTATTGGGCACTGCTACTTCTCACACAGTCACCTGTTGAAGAAGGTCCCTGCAGCAATTTGCGTGTTGTGTGGTGGGGCTCTCTCGGTCCGTCATGTGCTGCTAGAGTGTATTCACCTAGCAGACCTGCGGAAGTCTCTGCAGCTGCCGGTCAGCTTGACGGAGATCCTGGCAGACAGTAACTCGGTTCTACGTTTCATCGCTAGAATTTAATTTAGGATTTACTCATTTTTGTATTTATAGTCTGTTATTTTATATGGTTTTTTTTTTCATAGTTTATCGTTGGCTTCTGCCAATATTTGTTATAGATATATATCTTTGTTTTATACTTACATTTGTATTGTCTTTTCTCAATTGTTGTGTTAAGTTCCTTTGTAAGTGTTTTATTTTCCTTTTAAATGTTTATTTTAGTAGATATATTTTTACGTAGTCTTTAAGCAAATACATGTCTTCTGCTACAATTGTTTTTAACGGTTGCTGATGACCTTGAATTTGAGCGCCCTTAAACACAAATTCGTCATCATCATCATCATCATCCGCCGTGTGAATAGTTCCTTGAAATAGTACTACTACTGAAGTGTGGAGTCTTGAGTTCTTTTGCTAAAGCGCACAACAGTTGCGTACTAAGTATATTTCAACTATAAAAACATATACTAATAGATAGTTGAGTTAGTTTGTAACTAAAGTAAATCATGCTGCGCGCGCATATTGAAGCTGAGAGGCGTATCCAGAAAGGCAAACAGCTGTGAATCATGGCGAAAATGGCGGCGAGTACTGTTAAACATGCGCGCGGAAAACTTTTAAGAATTGGTGGCGAGATAATAACATTGAATGTATTTAACAAATTCTGTGAAAAATTCCCAGAACTTGCTATCGATGAAGTGGTGAGTTTACCGGTGTGTCGGTTTCCAGCATTTATAGTGCACGCAAGCAAAAAGCCACATTCGGTGAAGTTTCAACTCCCGGTAAGAAGAGACCACGTGCCAGATCAGAGTTGGATGTTGCCTGTGATGGTTGTGAGGTCAGCAAACCGCCTAAAAGTATATCAATTCTTTGTTAACAGTGACAAGCAAAGTATGGATTGACCACAGTGAAATAAAAAAACATGCATTTCGATCTGCTTTCAGTGCAGAACTTAGAAATCCTGCGGGGAGGGGTAAGCGTTTTATAGTTTTGCACATAGGAAGTGATGATGGCTTTGTCGAGTGTGGCGTGCTTGTGTTCGTCTCCAAAACAATGGAAGACTATCATGAAGAAATGAATGACGACGTTTTCAAATCCTGGTTTGAAAATATTCTCCCTAAATTAAAACCGAATAGCGTTATTGTGATGGACAATGCCCCCTACTACAGTGTGAGGTTACCAAACAACAAGTGGCATCATAACATGGCTACAGAGTCGAAATACAATTTTCCACGAGGTCATGTTAAGGCAGAACTGCTGGCAGTGGTCAAGTCTTGTGCTAAAGAGTACAAAAAATATGTAAGTAGCAGTTAATTTTCATGGATATTAATAGTGTGCTGCGTGATACTTAGCTCGAAAAATGTGCCTTTAGTGTCGAAAATTTATATTAACATTATACACAACGAAGCGATTAAGCGGTTGGCTTGAATAAATACGTATTTTTTGTGTTTAAAATGGATATTCATATGGTTAATGCATATTAATATTATACTTAACGAAGCGGTAACAGTACTGTCATTCCAAACGCATGTGGACGCGGAGTGATACAATCCGGTGCTTTGTTTACAGTACTTTATTGTCTCGCTGGACATAGTATAGTCATTTAGACAGCTTAATGTCTACGGAGTTGTCACGGTAGCTCAGTTGATTAGAAAAAGGCTATGAAAAGCCAAATATCATGCCTCAAATCCCAGATGTTGTACTTAATTGTTCAGCCTAATTTTCCCTTCACAACGTCCTTATGAAAGAAGAATTAAATAATACAACAAAATAAATTATACTATAACATTTCACTGTTCCAAAAGCTTTAAGTGTTTACTAACTATAGAAGTATACATTCCCAAAATTAGATATTGATTCAGTCTGAAAGAAAATCCGGAAGTAATTTAATTCAGATCCGCCCGCTTTTCCCAGGTCCAGTAAGTAACTAGGACATTTACCATTTTTTTAACATAAGAGTGGAGTACTAAAATGTCAGCAGCAAGAGCATTTAGCTTGGAGACTACATTGAAACTAAAGTGGACGAAAGTGTGTTATCGCAGTTTAAGAATCAAGCAGACCTGAAAAAGCATAAAAAATGTTTGGTACTGGAAGCCATTCCCTGTTTAAGATTTCTTGTTTAAAATCTCAAACAATAACCATAAAAATACCAACATTATCACCTGCAATTGAATGAAAAATGCTAATAAAACATCTCAAAGAAACTAATACTTAGAGAAAATGGCAAACTTCTATACCATTATTTTAACCGTTTCCCCTTTGGACAGTCCTCCTCCATTTACGGGCTTTCAAATAGGGGAGATGCGCCTAGTACAGCACACATGAGGTTTTTTTTTTTTTTTTCAAAATTCAAAGAAAATGCAATATAGAACAAGTAGCGTGTTACTATTATCATGAAGCTAATGCCATTCAGAAACAGCATTAGTAATGAGCATTCATGAACGCGAGTCATGTTGACTTTTAACAACCAAAGTAAATATTAGTCATAACTGCGAATCTCAAAAAGTGTTTCCCAGTACCGGACAGACGTAAATAAATACATATTTCTAAATAAAGGAAAATGAACTGCATAATAAATCACAAGATAATTATTCTTATCATAATTATTCTATATTTGAGTTAATACGGAACATGGTAACATGATAATATATTTTTCAAAAGGTTCGCTAGAGATTATCACAACAAAATAAAAATTACTTAGAACCAATGAAACATGTTTTTAAACACATCTATAAAAATCAATGTTCTCTGGCCCTGTATATTGAATATGTGTCCAACCCTTGAACGATACACACTGAATCCAAGCCTCGTCTGTGATTTCTAAGCAAATGATGCACTCTGTTAGAACACTTCAATCAACACTGGTTTTGGTTCCAAAATTTAATTTTCTTTTAGTCTTCTAAGGCTCTTCACTATATACAGTTTCTGTTGGCACAGAGTTAGACCTAGGTTCTCTATTTACAGTTTTATTGGTGTTAGTCTTGCGTCCTTTGCTATTGGTTTGTTCTTCTGTTTTTGTGCTTTTCCTGCAACATCAACTTATACAGAGTCGATGTTAATGCTTCAGCAATATATATTGCTACCCCCAGGCTCACTGATCTTTCTATCACTTTTTAATGCTTGTTTCATGGTTTCTGCTATTTTCATTTCTTTTTGGCTTTCATGCTGGTAGGAGTGCCTATAAACAAAAATTTATCTAATGTCAGTGCAAGTTCAGAGGATAAAAATATATCTTCGCGTACGGTACTGGAAAAATTGCTATCGTACGGTACTGAGGAACTCACACATACGTATATATAACGTCATAACACGACCCGATTTTTTTAAACCAACACTGTATTTTGTGTTTGTGTAGTCTACTTAATACCAAATAATATGAGTAGAAATACTTAATTAGTTCTTCACCGGACAAGGCAGCAACAATGTCAGCAAGTTATTAATAGCACAGCTCCAGTTAACTATACGACTTCTCTAAACAGTAACTTCTTATTCAACGGTCAAAGAGGAGGGAAAACTTTCCTTTGGTAACAAAGATAGTTGTTTGTCTAAATACACACCATGAGCTTCTACTATCTATCGGCAACTACGAGATACTGACACCGTGCGGTACTGACACCGTGCGGTACTGGGCGCATCTCCCCTATGTTATGCCTCACAGCTCCTCTTCTGTTAGGAATTACACTGGAATATGCCAAGGGCTACAACATCGCAAAATAATTTAGGTTTGTAGCAGAAGTATACAAATTTTTAATATTTGTTAAATATCTTGAAATGTAATATGGCAATGTTAACTTAACAAGTTTAACATGTTGTTAAAATTAACATTGGTTAATTAAACAGTGCTTTAACATTAGTGTTAAAATTTAGCATCTGTTTAAAAATTACAATCTACAGGTTTTGACTCTGTGTAGATAAATGTGATAAACATTTTAAATGTATACTATACTAAAGCATATAACATTTAATTAATGCACAATTTTCCTCCAATTCAAAGTAAATTTTATGAAACTTGACTGATATATCTGCGGATATTTAGGGAACTATTAATGCGGAAAATGGTAATACTAATTCCTTCTGTCTCGTTAACAGGTCCATGGCACAATGTTTATGTTTGTAACAGCAATTTGTGCGGCAAGGCTTTTAATCTATACATCCTGGCGGTTAAATCATATACAGGACGTTATCTTACCTGTGTATCGACGTCTGTTCTTACGTCAGACAATGTTCACTTTACCTACTTGAACATTATGTGCCCCGACATCTGAATAGCATAAATAATGTTATCGCGATTGAGGAAAAGAAACTTTGTTTTGTAATATTGTACCTATCAAAGCTGACACTGCATAATGTGTTTCTTTTTAAAGAGAAGAAGAATGTAACAATTGCATTGTGATAAATCCAGTATTGGTCTACTCTGCAATAAATCCTCGCAAATGTAGTTCTTATTATTGTAGTTACCTGACAGAAGAACATCTAATGCTCCTGGCGTTATTGAGTTAAAATACAGGGATCCATCTCTCTCTTTCCCCCCACTATTTTTTTGCTTCTCCACCGCTTTCCGTTCCCCAGTGTTCTCTCAGTATCTCACCCTACATTACCCTCTCCTCTATGAGAATCTTGCATGTCGTGTTTTGGAGTTTTCTACTAAATATGAGTCTCCTTTTTGGTAAGCCTTTTAACCCCGTCACCCGACATATTAAATATCTATTTACGCATTCAAATTTATTGTTTTCAAATTTAGTATATTTTAATATTTGATTCAAAATAAGCCACGCAATGTAATTTCTATTCATATGATACTTTATTCGAGTTGCCAATTTGGAGGAAAGCAATATTATCAAGGAATGTTTTATTTTGCAGATGAGAAGCAAATAGGGAGAGTCTTGGGCGCAAAAGTAAGGGAACTAATGGAACAGATAGGTATGGGACATATTTGGAGAAACCAGGAGTATTATTATAGGGGCTTTTGGAAAGAGGTAGAATTCAGGCTGGAAGATTTAGATAGCTAAGTTATATTTACGAATGTAAGGGAGAAAAGATCATTGAGGACATATAGGGAAATAAAGACAGTGTGGGGGAGGGAGAAGTACATAGATGTGTGTAATAAGTCAGGACGTGAAGGATTTGCCTGGGCAAGGACAGGAGCTAGAAACTTGAAAGGTATTAGATATGAAAATAATACAGGGAAATGCCCAAAGTGTGGAGAAGAGGATACAGATTGGCGTAGTATACTTAATTGCAAACAAACAAAGATATGGAGAGAACAAATTTGGCAACAAAAGTGGTACAGTTTCAGGGATGGGGGAAGTATTAATAATAAAGAAAATAGTGGTCCGAACTATAAAGCCCGGGCCTTAAAGTACTTACAGCATAGTAAGTCGCCATTAAGGTAGTTGTCTCATGTATTTATGAGAACTCCTAGAGGTTTACCTGGGAGAACATGAGTCAGTTGGAGAATTTAATGTCATGTTGGCACGTTGGCCATAGTAGCTCAAATGGTTAGAACGGCTGGACGGAAACCAGAAGATCCGTGGTTCAAATCCCGGCTATGGCATTGAATTTTTCAGTCTGGCTCTACTCCTTCATAGTGTGTCCTACACACGGCTAGTGTGAAAGAACAATTAATTTCCAATAAAGAAAATGTTATTGGTAAAAGGAGAAAGGAATGTAAGAAATATATAATATGGGGAAAGTTAAGAGAGAAATTGTTAAGATTGAAGAATAAATAACAATTAAGGGCTGGAAAACTAGAATGAGGGATACAAGGGAGAGGAGGGTCATCAATGCACGGAAAACCAGGGGTTATGTTTATTGAGACCGAGACTTAGGGCAAGCAGGTAGGAAGGGTATATTAGATGTGAATAAGTCATTTTGTTATTGTGTTCAAGAAATGTTACCAATGTTAATGTATCAATGAAATTGTAGAAGAAAAATAATAAATGAATACAAAAATACAAAATATGTTACTTTGTCCATGCTTATCTACACTAAGCAAACTCTGGTTTGTCTGAGAGAAAGAGAGATAAACGAAATGTTATTTAACTTCTGCATCCTCTGGAGGCCCTCCGGAGGAGCTCTAACTATTTCGATTAAAATACGATGTACACACATATTGTGAGAGTATATTTTTTATTATTTAATGTCCCTATTTGGACTACTTTCTGTATAAATTTATATAACTGATCAACGATAAGCACTAAGGGATTTAGAATCCAGTTAATAATGATTCCTTTTTAAACATCTACATGTATTCAGTCTCCTAGACGTATTGGTTTGTACCTAACGCGAAACGCTAATGTTTATCTCAATTAACGATACCCGCCTGTGAAAATACAAAAGTCTAGAATTTTGCTTGCATTGACTTGAAACTTTAACACAATTATTGTGTTATTAATAAGAGGCAGATTTTGCCCTATTTGCCTATTTTATTCCTTTGTTCAGAAACGTAGGCTTTTAAGCTATAAGCATGTTTCCTGCAATTATTAGCCTAATTTCTAAGTTTTATAGTGCCTATAAATGCCTATTTCATACGTTTGTGGCTATTCTGCATTTTAGTGACTAAAACTGCCTTTTTAGCCATTTTCTTCTGATTGTAATTGGTGACAACAGCTTTCGCATTTGTTGGTTTCAACGTGAAGTATATGAGGAAGAGAAATTTCTTACTATGGCACATTGGATACACAAAAAGGAGTTTATTAAGGAGAAACATCTGTGCAAATTGGCCCAAAACTTACAGCAATACCAAATTTAGTTACTTTGTCTTAAAATTATCATAGACGTACTTCAGTAATATAAGGTTGTTGTTTTTTCTAGCGTCATTACAGCAAATATCACATGAATATTTAAATAACCCTTCACCTGTATTGTAGCTGCTATTACGTAATTTTAACCTCAGATTTCTCAGATTTCATATTTTCTACATTTTTCCTAACTTCAAAATGTTCTACTGGATGCAGTTTTCTATTAATATGTATGAAATTCTAAACATATCCGTAAGGGCAACTGCATATTAAGTGTACTCATTTACATTTGTTCTGTTTTTGTTATTTGTATTCAAAAATTGTATTGCTTACTTCTTAGTGAAAACGCTTAAAAAACATTTAAATAGGTATGATTATTTTTTTCCCTTCGTTGATATGGCGGAGACAAATATTTCACATAGGTACATGAAATGTGTAGTGTTTAACGCCCGCTTTTACTACATAGGGCACCGCAGGCGATGACACTGATGATGAAGATGGAGTACCGGTGGAATGAGATGGGGGGAAACCGGAGATCCTGGAGAAAACCCACCCCAGCGCCATGTTTTCCACTACAAATCTCACTTTGCGGTCACCCGGGCCACCTTGGTGAGAGCCAAGCGGTCTAACCACTGAGCCACGGCGCGGCCGTCACATAGTTAAAGGTCATTAATAGGTTAAAATGGTTGCAAAAGCTTATAACCCAAGCATTTATTTTTAAAATTAAAATATGTGGGTCATTTTGAAATTCGCCCATCATTTCGATATAAACTTTTAATTCCTCAGAAACTAATATAACTAGAAAACTAAAACTTGGTATTATTCCATTCTTTATCGATCACAAAAATATATGATATAAATTTGAAACAAACCTAACAAAAGCTCCAGATATTTCAATTTTCCCCCTTAAGGCCCCCCAAACACATGTGTTTGTTTTTTGACACAGTTATTTACTCCACTTTTCTACACATTATGGTTCGTACTTAGTGAAGTGGATTTATATGTATTTTAATTATACGACAATATCTGTTATTTTAACCTGCTATGGAGCCATTTATGAAATTTGGAATAAATGTAGAACAATTTCGTCTAGGGAACCGCAAAATAATATGTGCTTAACGAATTTGTTGCCGTATATGCTACGATGATTGTCATTTTGTTATAGTGCATGTATAGTGCAGTTTAGGAGCCATTTTATTAAAATTGTGTATTTCTAAGTGTTTAGTTAGCAAATTTTAGTGCCTATTTAAGTGCCTATTTCACACATTTTCAGTGCCTATAAATCCGCTCCCTAGTTATTAACAACAGATCACAGACCAATTTTCAGACCTTTGTCCAAAATCGTTCTTGTGCTATTAATATATCGATACTGTTTTATTGTCATTAAATTAAACTGTTCCACTTGATACAATTTTAGTTTCATAAAAATAATACTTTGCGGTTATACTCATGAATACATTATTAGTAAATATATGAGGTGAAATTTTAATCTGACCCTTCCTTTAGGATAAACAAATTATTCAATTCCCCTTTTACTAATTTTTAATATTTGCTTGTGAAATATTTTCTTTGTTATTTAATTGCACAAGCACTTGTGACATAAAAAAATCATCTCATCAATTTCCTTTGGTAGTGTTTCTATTCAAGCATAAAAATTTTCAAGCTTCTAGTTTGAAAGCTATATCGTTTGGAGCAATTTATAATCCTAAAAGCGCTGAAAATTAAAAACACGAGAAAATCACCAAAATAGGTGACGTAAAGCACATTTTTTTCTCTAATTTACGTCCTCCAACGTTGAGTCATATCGGACGATGAATGGATTGGATGAAATGATGCTCAAATGAGCCCAGGGTCCATAGAGCTTAGAGTTACCCGACATTCGTCTTACAGGATAAGGGAAAACCCCGGAAAAACCTTATCCAGGTAACTCACCCTGACCGAGATTCGAACTCGGGACCTCTAGAACGTGAGGCAGACATCCTACCACCACGCTATCAAGGCGGGCGTAAAGCACTATGCTCACTTATAGTAACCCTCTTAAATAGCCATATGCCACAATTTTTAAAGGATTACATGGCATTAAAAATAATAGGAAATTGAAGTACACAGGTTTTAATTAGACAAAAAAAATTTATTTTGGCACTTTTTGAGCAATTTCCACAGATGGGTACCCTTAACATTAGGGTAGTCACAAAATACACTTTCGCAAGGATAAATTGTACAAAAGTTATTGAAAGAATTGTTAAATTTGGAATTTTGCCCGCTTGGGTTCATTAACAAAATGGGTAAAATTATTTATACTGTGCGAATAGTTGTTTTGCTTTCAATTATTGTACCCGCTAACAGGTATATGCTTTTAAATTTTATTCACCACTTTAGATATGTAAGCATATTAAGCCTATGATTATATTAAATACGTTATATGACTATAAAATACGACACAAAAACGTTTAGAGAAACTTCGGAAAAATACACGTTCCTTACACCAGAGCAGAAGAAAAGGGCATTTGTACGAAATTCATGCTTTTTTTTTGTAAAGAATGCTGTTTCAAACGGGAAAGTCAAAATCAGAGTCCGAATTCAGATGTCATATTTCAATTTTTGCATAATGGGAATTGCTATGGATTAGATAATCCTTGTTACAGATACCAGATAATGAAAAGGCATATTTATCAATTCATTTTTGGTAAATATTTACTATTCTTAATTTAGGGCGTCTCTTTATGATTTTGGTAATTAGTATGTAATTTTATTGTCCTTTGTGTATTAAAATTTGGTCACTTTCTTTCTTTTAGAATGATTTTATAGCACTTCTTTTTTATCGAGTTAATACGTGAAGTAAAATTGTAAAATGTCACAACTATTTATCACTGTTCAGCTGCGAACTGTAGTAAACTTCTACGTCTGCTTCTCGCATTGATAGAAAAATTAATTCATATTTATTTTAATGGTCAAAATGGGTAGGGTTGATCACAGATAGAGGTTGTCCATTAACAGGAAAGTAAGAATAATATTGTTATGAATTAAACTGTTATGTATCAAACTGGAAAGATTTTTTTTCAGATTTTTTTTTTCTTTACGTCCTCCAAAATTAATCATATCGGATGGCGAATGAAATGGGTGAAATGAAGCTCAAATGTGTCCAGGATCCATGGAGCATAGAGAAACCCGATATTCGTGTTTAATGTAATGGAAAACTCGGGAAAAAAAAACTTATCCAGACCGATATTGACTCGGGACCTCTTGAACGTGAGGCAGACAGCCTACCATCTACACTACCGAGGCGGGCAGGAAAGAATCTTCCCTTTCTCGCGTTAATAAGTGCATAGAGTCGGGCTGCTATTGCATTTGTCTTTGTGTCATGATGTAACTTTCAAAATTATTTTCACCTACTTTTAGACTCTTTAGCAGTTACATGACTTCCTGACTTATTCTACTTATCCTCCTCCTTAAAACCCCAATGACCTGCAAATCAGCGCTGGGATAAGATGGCTGTCGAAGAGCAAACGGACTTTGGATCAGAGAGAAATCCACGATAGATGGCCAGGTTACTTAATAGAAATTAATTGTAAGTAGCTGTCATTTAGTACAATTATATTAATTTAATATACATGTTCGCTACTTGCTGAAAATGAATTTGAATTCTATTGTATTTGTCATTTACTCAGAGTAGTGGCTAAGCATACCTGTGACTTGCATAGAGGTGCAAGATCCATTCCCGATGACTGAACAGCTTGACCAAAACTTTGCACTACAGCCTTTTGTCATAAGGCGAATGCTTGTTTGGTGACTTTCCTTCCCGTCGTTCCATTTTATTTCACACCATCTCAACCCGATCTTCCAGGCTGGAAAGTATCGACTGGAAAGCGGCGCTGCTGTGTGATAGTTTGCGCTATGTAATTGCTGCTCTCGGCATAGGAGCGGCGCTGTGTTCGCTTATCACCACAATGGGGGCCTATCTTGAAAACTGTGAAGATAACAGTTGAACCAAGAGACTTTGCGCCAAGACGAATATCCAGCGTACATTAGGGACCCCGAGTTTGTCATGCCCATAGCTCTGGGCATCCCCAGCTTCCTCCTGCAGTCTGACATACAATAAATAGCCTGACTAAAGCTTCAGTTTGCAATTTCCTCCGATTGCACTCTATCTGTAAATTGATAATTTATTAGGAAGTAGTTAATACAAATTCTGATTTTCCTCGCATCTTGTTCACTTGAAACTTATTACTGATTAATATCGGTTTTGCTGTAAACATCACATAGCTGCAAGGGAGTGAAAATTTTCCATTACTTATAATCTGTTTAACTTAACATATAGTAGATGTCATTTCCTGCTTCTGAAAGAGTGAATTGTTGTATGTGTACTTGTAGACTTATCACTATTTCAGCACAAAAATCTATTAAAATTTTGGTGTATTATTAACTGCCTTTTATGTGCATATTAAAAGGTATAAATAAATAAATAACCACTGGGCGATAGTGAAAATGTTTCGGGCTTAAAAATAGTGAATTAACATGTATTTCCATCTGCTGAATTCAAAAATCACCATAAAGATGATCGATTAGCTCTTGTTTTGAAGATAAAGTGACATTTCATTTTTAGAGTGAAGATTTTAAATTTGGGGGAATTTTTTGGGGGAGGGGAGCTGGCACCCTGTCAAATAATAAAAAACAATTACAGAGAAATTTTGGAAATTAAGTGATTCAAAAGTTAAGGAAGGCATTTTTGTCGCACCACGGTTAAGAGAACTTGTAAAGGACCCTGCATTTGACCAAACTTTGTAGACGAAAGAAAAGGAAGCTTGGGAAGCCTTCAAGGGTGTTGTTCATGGATTTTTAGGCAACAAAAGAGATGACAACTACAAGCATTTGGTGAAAGTGCTCCTGCAAAAATACCGTAACCCTGAATGCAACATGTCCCTTAAGATCCATTTTCTCCACTCCCACCTAGACTTTTTCCCTCCTAGTTGTGGAGCTGTTAGTGATGAACATGGGGAGAGATTCCATCAGGACATTTCTGTTATGGAACAAAGATATCAGGGCCGTTGAAGTGAAGTAATGCTTGCGGATTACTGTTGGTCTTTGTATAGGGATTCTGCGGAACTCCATCACAAGTGGTAAGCTAAAAGACGACGAAGTCAATAGACCACCACATGACTTTCTTCAGACACCACTATCTGCGAAGTATTTTTCCAGCAATTTAAAACTATTAGCATGTAATTACCGGTTAAAAATAAAATGCACTTTCATTGTTGTTAGCATGTATGTAATTAAAGTTTATCCTTTTCTCTATATCCGTTAGTTCGTAATACTTCCACCTTGTGTAAGTGATAGAAACTGAGCTTTGGATATCTGGCTTCTCTTTAATGTGTTTTTATCATTCTGCTACAGAAGTACATTTTAATTCCAAAGTGAGCTTATGTTAATTAGTATAGATTTTATTTATAAATATTATAAATATGGGAGATAAATAAATGCAACATTTTTGTAGCGGACTATCAAAAATTACATTTAAATTATAGCCTATTCTCCCTTTTCTGTTCTAATAGCTGCTTGCAAAATCACAACTTCTCTCATTCGACTCCGTTCCTGAGGGTTAGCTTAAGCCTTTATGACCGTAATATAATTTCTATGAAGTCTATGCTATACTCCTATAAAATGTTTTAACAGAAACCTAAATGCGTTGATCAGTAACGAACGTCCTCATAAAAGTAATTATGATCGCTTTTTGATGTAACAATTGTTTTAAATTTGACCTTCAAAAATCAATGTCATTTATTTAATAATGTTGCATAAAGTTTAAAAATATTTAAATAGTGTTTAAAATATTTTATGTTAAGTTTTTAGAAATGAAGTTGTAAATTAAAGTAAATAAAAAGATATGTATATTTGTATGTATATATAGGTTGCGACGAGTAAAATTAATATAAAGAAATGAGTGGTTGCTAAGGAGAGAAAAATAATAATCTTCAGAGGGAACAATGACATGACTGAGAAAAGATAGTCGCGTGTGAAATGGTGAAAGTAATTTGAGAAAGTGAATGTATTACAGTGATTATAATTTAAATTGTGCTGCATATTTTTATGTCAAATGATCAATTATTAAATTTACAATAAAGAAAAAGGAAATACGTTGTTATTTTATTTCGAAAAATCAACTAAAACTTCGAGAAAAATATCAATCCGAAACAAAGACTTCAGAGAAGATTGTTCATGCGCTGGCTGGAAAATAGAAATTAATAATTTCTAAATTGATTATACCTTCAGCTGCTCGGGGAACAGTTCTCATGGTTACCTACTAGTGTACCAGTGAAGTATCTTGGGGTGTTACTGGACACTCGACTAACTTGGAACGCCCACATCTGTTGGTCTGTTAAACTTGCGTCTGCCCGGTCACCTCACTTGGTTATGAATCCTCCCTTCGTCTTTACAAATCTCTAAGCAGTCCCAGATTTACCTATGCAGCTCCAGTCAGGGGTGGCACCAGCAGGACTAATCTCCACCGACTGCAGGTACTACAAAACAGGGTGTTCTGTACAGCTACAAATGCTCCAAGATTCATCAGAAACCTACAAATTCATCATGAGTTTGGTCTTCTACCCGTTCACCAGTACATCCGCCGGCTGGCACGACCTCTTTTTTAACTACAATCTCGGCGCTCACACTCGCCAACCAACTCGCCTCAAGAGCAGACTGCTACAAGATCTTCTCCTGAGTGACCTCTCCAGTACAGACGACCCAGACGAATGATAACAATCAAATGTAAAGTCCTCAATTTGTGTTACAGTGATCCCGCCATATTTAGCTAGAGCAGTCCTTCACGCTACCTCAGTTGTTATGTTTACTGTTACTATTTCTCAATAACAAATTGCTATAAAAAGCATACTTGCTGATCGATGGATTAAAAAAAAATACACCTTCGGAATTTCCTTGTCTTGTCATCCAGCAATATATTAATTTCCTTCAAAATACGTGCCAGCTTGGACCCAAATTATAATCTCTTTCAATTATTTGGCTTTTGCAACACTACGCTGATTAAATTCTTTCTTCAACCTTTCTTCAACTTGCAACCTTGCACATATATAACGCAGAGATAATTTTAGATTGGTTAATGTTAACTGCACTGATACGCTTCGTTATCTATTAACAACCTTGTAAATGAACATTGTATTTTGTCTTGACTAAAGGGAATAAACGCTATAAGACAACATGTAATACATTCTAATATTTATAAATCACAGTTAATATTGTCACGGCAACAGGCATAAAAGTTTCGGCACAAATAAGAAAGCAGTCGGCGGATAAAGTTTCATGGTAATAATGAGCCTTGCTACGCAGTTTTTGATAGCGCGGCTATTGTAAACAAGCGCCGGTAAGCAGAGATAACTGAGGTAAAGAACTTGCCGGCATAGATTAAGTTACGCTTCTTGAATGTGAAAGAATATTTGGTTTCTTTATTCTTTCGGACAATTCTGGACTACTAGAGATTGTTCGGGTTCTGGCTTATTGTAGAACAATCCAGTGTTACGAATTAGATATTTAAGGACGTGACGGCTCGCAAAGTTAGTTGTAAAAACAGTTAGTTGTGAAACAGTGTTGTGAAACGAGAGACAGCTGGAAGTGTTATTGTAACGAGAGCTAATGATGTAATCTGCTGTCACTGTTTGTTATTGTGATCGACCTTGGTAGACTGGTGGTGTAGGTAACGTAATTCTGCTGTAATCTATAACAGTATTTCTACGAAAATAAAGCAGATTTTTAATTTCTGCAACTCGGCCTTTTAATTCTATGAACCCACAAAGTCACAACATTATGCTCACAACAATTACGTTTTGGTATAAAATGTGCATATATTTGCAGAAATTAAGCATTTTAGAACTTCCAGTACTTGACAGCAACAGATACTCCTGTTGATCAGCTTCAGTATAACTCCAGGAGTACACCTAACAAATGGTCCATATTCTGAGTTAACTAAGTGGACATCCGGCACGCATACAACATGACGCTCAGTGATTAATGCGTATTTCGGGCGTTTTTATGGGAATCAGTGCGGATAACACAGACAGTAAACAGCCTGTGTAACGTTTAAATTGACCTATTTCAGACATAACATCGGAGAAACAGTAACTTAAAATGCAGTTAGTAATACTACATATTTCATGAATATGCTTTATTATGCATTTTACCTATGTTATGTTTATTTTATCCATGACTTTGTTTACAAACAAGCACTTAGATAAGATTAACTTTGATGTAGGGTCATTTCATGGCTATGTTACTTGTCATTTTTTGATATCCATAAGCTAACCAATTCTCCAGAGATTGTACGTTGAAATATATATTTTCTCTCTTCACTCTCCCAGAAAACCAATTAGTGTGAAAGCGTTCAACGAAACCTTATCGGTAAACGTAAATCAAATCAATAGGTATTGCACTTTCAACATTGAAGGCTTCGCCTCTCAACCCTGTCGTATCGGCAGGTCATTGTGGGTTAGTTTAGCAAGTTGCGGCTATGAAGAAAATCTTACAGTTGCCAAGCCTTTAGTGATTGTAAAATTATACGGCGGCATTCTTGGGTGCTACAAACGAACATTTAAGATGTTTATTTAAGAGTAAATCTATTCCTCTTAAAAGTATCAAAACCGAAGTTCATTCTACTTGTGTTAACTAATGATATTTGCTTCCTCTCCCTCTTTCCTTTCATATTTCCCAATACCTATATTGTTTTTCTGGTGATCGAGTGTCCATATTTGTCCTTAAATTAATAATTTAGAGCCTATTCTTAGTTTCCGAATTAATTAAATGGTTAACTACACTTAAGAAATAAAAGTAAAGTAACAATTAAATAAAGTTTAAATTATAAAATTAAACTCTCGATTCTATATTCAAAAAAGGCAATAATAAATATTGTGACTGCGTGGGTTACGTAGATTTGGAAATCCGGTTTGCATAAATATAAAACAACTTTTGCTGCAGTAAAAACATGTGAAATTGGCAATCAGCTGTCTTCAAAGCCGACTAGGTGTTTTGCTGCACGAAAACAAATGAATGAAATCACTGCGGTACCCTTCAATTTTCGACTGTCGCAAAACCAGCACATAACTGCCGCTCTTACACCTTGCGAGGTATTTATACCCCCAGCCATTGTCTCTAGAAAGCCGCAGACCATTAGACAAATTTCGCGGCAACAACAATGGACAGAACGCTTTGTAGTTTTTCTCTGTCTCTTTCTCTCCTGCCCACGCGCCCGGCTCCGTCTTGTGGCAGCAACACAACAATTGCTGGTGACACTATACAATAAATAAATTGCATACTTAGCCGAAATCAACGTAGGGATCTCCAAAGTATAAAAACACTTGTCACTAAAGAACGGGATCTCCTATAACAGGTATTCGTACTCCTGAAATTTGATTCACTGAAATGGCAAAAATATATTGTCATGGAGGTGGCAAATATCGACCGTAAAGTTAGTATTTGTCCTACGTTTTTTATTTACTGTGTGACAAGCAATGATGCAACCTTCAAGGACAGTCACTGGCTACGTCAGGAGCCGGAAATACTTAGTCAGTTTATTCTCTCGCTCTGAGGTTTCCAGACCATGAAATTTCAGCAAATCTAAAAGAATCGATTTCCTGAATGTACCATTAAGACGATTCCAGAGGTTTCGTTTTCCAGAATAGTTATTCCGTGACCCACGGATAGCACAAAGGCAAGTCTTAGCTTGTTATGAGTTGGCGAGACAGTTTGGAAGCAGTGAGTTTAGTGTGCATCAAGAAATTACGAAAAGCTCGAGTCGGTGTGTGCGCAACAGAGGCATAAAAACATGAGTGCTACAGAAACAGTTGTATTTGCTATCTGCAGTTATTTTGGTAACAAATAAGTTAGTTTAGTGCAACCTCGTGTGGTCATTTTGTCACATATCTGTTTACGAAAAAGAATTACTCCCCTATTTATTTGAGAAAACTTGTATTATTTTGCTATGATATGTGTTCATACTTTCTTAAAAATTACTTTTATTAATGCGATTAACGAGACAGTTGCACAGTAGCAGATCTTGACATCATTGTCAAGGTAGGGTGCAGTATGACAGAGTGTTTAATTTAGTTTATAGTCGCGTATTTCCTGTCATTCAGTTGTAGTCTGTTTGAAGCATTTGTGCTAGTTTTACAGCGATATTTGAAAATTTGAGTTATAAATATCGTATGTGTGACTCAGTTGGTTAAGCGCTGGCCTACTGATCCCAAGGTCGCGTGTCCAAATCTTATTCAGACCAAAGGCTTTTAAGCCTGCTAAAACGTAACATCTTAAAGCCAATAGTTGTTACTTTTATTGATATGTAAAAGGACATAGACCCTAGCAATGAAAGCGTCGTTAATGAACAAAAATGTTGTTACAAATAGGCTTCATGCGTGGAGTTCTAACTAGGGATTCTAACCCGAAAGAAAAATCCAGCAACCAAGGCTACCAAAACAATATGTTCCTCGTTATTCTCATCCATATCGCCCCGCTGATGTGATCATTGATCTTCTGCAAGTGTCATTTCTGACCTACACAGACTAATCATAAAAATATTGTTTCCAAAGGAAACTCACACTTAAACCTTTATAGATCTGGTAAAAAATCAATTACATAATAATGATTTATATCCTTCAAAGTTTTAGAATATATCAATCCACTGTTGCACAAATATAACAATAGAGGAATAGAGGCCAACAGAATATATAGATATACATTGTAAGAATGATCTGTTATATACAATATATAAGCAAAACAATTCACCAGATGAAATGAGAGCAATAGCCACAGAAAATGAAAGATCCAGTAAAAGAATGGCTCCGAATGTATACACATGGATCCTTTATTAAGAAACAAGATGCTGGTGCAGGAGTATACTGCAAACATTTCGGACAGTATCTAACACTAGATGAAACTTTAAACCATTTTGATGGAGAACTAACAGCCATAAAAGCAGCACTGCAGAATGACCTGTACAGACCGTACATAAAGCAAAACATAATTATCTTAACAGATTCAAAATCAGCCATAGATGGGATTGTAAATTATAAAAACAAAACAACAACAAACATCAAAGAAATAAGTTTAATTAAAGCTGTTGAATCAAGAAATCGTGTCATCCTGCAATGGATCCCAGCCCATGTTGGACTTTTAGTTATTGAACATGCTGACCCACTAGCCAAGTAAAGGTGCAATTCAAAATATAAAACCTGTAAGACAAATTAAAATTAATAAAAAATTAAACAACATTAAGCTACATTTTAAAAGACAGCAGAGATTTGATGAAGAAGATAAACTAAAAGACAAGGATTATAAGAGCTTTGGAGACAAAACTGACATACAAAAATTGCCAAGAAAAACTGCAGTGTATTTAGAATGGAAACTGGCCAAGATTGTCTTGCAGAACACCTTTATAAACTACACTGCATACCTACACCCAAATGTACTATCTGTAAAGAGGATGTCATCATGAACCAACACCATTTGGACAAATGTAATGGTCTCAAAAGTGGGAACCTACAGGCTTTATATTTGGAAGCTAGGGGGAAAATCCTGCAAATCAACTAATCCCCAGTGCCATTAATCAACAACAACAACGACAACTTTTGCTCCGTGCTTTCTGTCATACTATATACCTCAATAGTTTGACAGGTTTACCATATCACTTAGTGAAGCAATTATGTGGTGTTGTTGCGTAAGCCATCAAAACTCATTCTCAGACGTAAATCATTTATCGAAATCATATGTACGATTAAGATGTTTAGATGTGTCCGCTGTTGACAGGAATGTCAGTTGCTTTGGGATAAAAAAATTGAGGTGTTAAGGAAGAATATTTATAGCAGACAACCATATTTACTCAAAAACTTAATGTCATCTAATACCACAGAGCCATTTATTTTTAATTATAAAAGTTTTAAAGCAGATTTATGTTTTAATTTCAATGCTATATATTACATAAACCAGATAAATAAAAGCTTCTGTTAAATTTTAATTACGCGTGGTCTTGTTTGCTCTATCGTTATGGTATTACTTTCAATAAGGCTTAAATCTGTAATATTACGAGGGCTCTTCAGAAAAGAATGATCATAATTTTTTTACAGTCATAATTTTTCGCACTAAAATTCAATCTTATTATATTCTCTCAGTTTAATGTGAAACAAACATGCCGTAGTAGTTTCATTGTTAGTACTCCTGGTTCCCGCCTGTGAGAACCAGGCAAGTTCAGAGATGTTCAGTATCGCCTACATTTGCAGTGGGGTAACACGCGAGGATCAATATGTGGCTTTGAAATTCTGCTTTTGTCTCAACAAATCTTCAGTTGAGGCCTACACAATGTTACAGAGGGCCTATGGAGAGTCTATTCTTCCCTACAGCACAGCTTAAAAGTGGTTTAAAATGTTTAAAGTGGGGAGACAATCAGTTTCAAAGGAAGGTGGACCCGGGGCTCCAGTTACTGCTCTTACAGAAGAAAACATCAACACTGCTGCTGCCATTGTGAGAGAGGATGGACGAATTACCTTAAGATCACCTTTTGAAATATTGAACATTTCATTGGGGCCACCCACACGTTGGTGAGAGAAACATCAACACATGAGCCGTGTTTGTGCTCGATGGGTTCCAAGAATGTTGATTCCCGAACAAAAGGACATTCGCATGCAAGTATGCATGCAGTTAAAGTTGATGTTAGAGGAAGATCTGGAGTTTCTGTCAAACGTAATCACTGCTGCTTATATCATTTTGATCCTGAGAGCAAACAAGAATACTCAGTGTGGAAATCGTCTTCATCACCAACCCCCCAAAAAGCAAAAGTGGTTGCTTCTGCTGGGAAAGTTATGGTCATCTCATTCTTTGATATTCATGGATTGGTTTGGCAGCATGTTGCACCTGCATACACATCAGTAACTGGACCATACTACAGGGATGTCCTGAAGACATTGCAAGTCCATATCAGGCGCAAAAGAACACATTTCCGTGAAGCTGACTGGATGCTGCACCACGATAATGAGCGGCCGCTTATTGCCAATGTTGTTGCGGAATATCTTGCAAAAATCAACGCGAAGTGCATCCCTCCCCCTTCCTATAGTCCGAATTTTGCCCCATGTGACTTTTTTCTATTCTCTAACTTAAAGAAAGGCCTTCGAGGAAGGCATTATCCATCATCAGAAGCAGTGGTGAAGGCTGCGGAGGTGACTTTGAAGGATCTCTCAAAAATGGTTTCCAGCATATCTTTGAATTTTGGCAGAACCGCTGGAACAAGTGCATCGCATTCATGGGAGACCATTTTGAGGACTGTCAAATATATGAGAATGCGTTAAGATACGTTGTCAAAAATAATTGTGATCATTCTTTATTGAACAGTCCTCGTAATTGAGTCAAATGAAAAATATGTGGTGACTAGCTGCCCATCGAACTACGTACCGTCAATAAAAGTTGTCAGAACTTATCTATATAAATGAAACAAATTCGGATTAATTATTATTTATTTATTCTGCAAGTCTTAATTAACAATTAAGTTAATCAATTTAAAGCTTTATGATAAACAAAAATTTTGTCTTTTCTATGGTGGTTGAATATACACATTAAAGATGAATTTCCTACATGCGAGCACGTGACGTATAATTGTCCATGAAAGAAACATGGAAAGTACAAGTTGATTCCGCAAACTTCCACGACGCTATTGCGATTTATTTATGGTCATCGCAAAGGCTAAAAGCATGAGGAACTGTAAAGGATTAAAATCGAAAGATATATCCGTTGGAATCATTGACTAAGCGGGATCAAAATATACTCCCCTTTGTGCTTTCCCTTGATGATTGTTGCCTCAGTGACGTTATTCAGTAGATTTTTCACAGTTACTCTGATTCCACTACCCTGTAGTGGTTGGTTAATGTCACCCAGCATGATCACAACTTACTCTACTTGCGCACTAAAATAATTATTCTGTTACCAATCCTGAAAGGAGATTGAGGTTGATTTTATACATGTAGAGCTATTGATGCTAGATGTATCAACTACTCCACATGTATAAATCACCTTCAGTCTTCTTTCAGGTTTAGTATCAGACTAATTCGTTTAGTGCTCATCTTTACTCAGCTGCCATCTCAAGTTACATCAACTGTACCATTAACTGCGTCTCGCCGCTCATCAGTGCGGTCAGCACGTGACGTAGCTTGTCGCACACTTGAGTGATTTCTACGACCTATCTTAGGTCGTCTTCTCCTTGGCATAATAAAAGAGTTTACTTGAACTTCACAAAGTCACAAAGAGATTCCATTAATTTTTGTCAATTCAGTTCACATTCACGAATTCACGTACACAAATTACAAAGAACGTATCCAAGGATTCACAATATTTGACTATTGTCTGTGGTCAAGTATTTATAGTCTTATAGTTGTAACGGGAATATATTTGTTCTCCACTCGCAGCAGATAGGAAGCACGCCAACTTTTTGGAAAATCCAGGTCGAGTTTTGATTAAATAAGAATCATGAGATCTTTTCTCAGGTGTGGATGTGGATTTTTGGTGACAGAAATAAAATTCATATGACTCCGAATTGGTAATATATTATTTAATTATATAATATGAACTACGATTCACTCGTTTCTATTACAAATATCGAATAACACTTCTTGAATGTTATTAACTTTCCTTTACAATTATATTCACCGCAATATCTTTCATCGTTGTGAAACACGACTGAAGATTATAACACTTTTCTCAAGATTATTGATTTTCTTGTCACTATAGTTATTTCCGCTTTATTTTGTGATTGACCGATCCACTGGCACGTCACCACATCACGTCATACCACGTCACACCACTACTACTTCGGCCAATCACACAACTACATACATTTTTTTTATATATTTATAATTCCTCCGAACACAAAAATACTGTTACAAATGCCCCTCTTCGAAATATATGGAAAATATCCAAATAAAGGAATTAACAATCTGTTTCCATATATTTCGAAGAACAGCCCCAATTAATAATTTCGTTTACAACAATGAACTATAACATAAATATAACTTACATAGCATATAACAATAAACATACATTAAATGAAATATAATGATAAATGAACATTTAACAACTTAGCATTACTATAACACGTTTTTTTAAAATATATATCCTTGTCTTTATGAGTGGGGTGTGCCCCGCCCCAAATTTCCATTAAAGTATTTTTATAATTAACATTTTTAAATTATTGACTATGAACAAACATGCTATAACAATATAAAAATATTTTAACAACTATTTGTAAACGAACATATACACAATTAAAATGAAGCAACTGATTTGTACCCAATTTATATGCAAAAGAATTCTCTGTTTAGTCATTCATGTTGGGTGATTTGCCCACAGGATTAATTTTTCTAGCTGTCCTGTATCAATATTCGTAACTTTTGAACAGTTAGTGTGATACATTTTTCTCAGTTGGCTAACCTGATCTTTGCAAGCATCCAGAAATTGTTAAATCCATCTTTTGTTTTCATGTACATCATAACGTTGTTTGAAAGTTAGGTTAGTTGTGTGTTCAAATCTTTTAGAAAACAACATGATTTTGTGTGGTGTATCATACATGTGACCACTATGATCTTCATTGTGTATTTGTGTTTGTGTGAACATTTCGTGTACGTATACATTACAGTTCACATCAAAATACCTATTGGTTGAACCTACAACATACATATTCTGATATGCACCTGTATTATAATATTCACTGTTTGGTAAGTCAACATTTGTCTGTAAATTTCTTATTTCTTGCTTCACAATGTCCTGACCTAACCTAGTTTCCTGAATTATTTCTCTTAATTCCATAATTTCCTGTCTATCTTCGTTCTTATTCTGTTGTATTGTTTGCAATAACCTTTCAATATTCTCTTTACATTCTTTTCTTCCCTCTCTAATTTCTTGTGCTATCTCACCTTTCAAATCCTGTTTTAACTTTTGTGACAAACCAACCTCTAAATTGCATACACCTTCTGCCAATTCCTGTTTTAAGTTAACATCTAACTCATTCATTTTCTTAGTTAAATCATTTACATTTTGTTCTAACTCTGATTTCAATTCTGACTTTACATGACTCAACTCTGATTTTAAATCTCCCATTCTAGAATCCAAATTACTCATTTCAGATTTTACATCTCCTATTTCTGATTTTACATCTCTCATTTTAGAATTTAAATTACTCATTTGTAATTTTAAATCATTTGCATATTTTTTATTTCTAATCTTAAATCATTTGCATTTTGTTCCATTTTAGAATCTAAATTACTTAACATTCTCGTTATTCTTTCCAACATTGACTCATTACTCAATCCTACATTTTCCATTTTAGAATCTACATTGTCACTAGCTTCTTCTTCCATTGTAATTTTCTTACTCGCCATTTTTTTAACTAACTTTTGATTTCTCAGTATCATTAATCTACTACTACTATTTTTTTTTTTAATTTCACTCACTTAAACCAGTTCTCTTTTCCTTCTTTCTTCTCTCTTCTTTCTTCTTTCCTTTTATATTCCCACGGAGCTGTACGATGCTTTAATCTCCTCTTCTTTATCCTATTCTGCCACACGTTGCGGCGCCATTTGTAACGGGTGTTCTTAATCGTTGCATGTTAAATTGCACTTCTTGATGATTGAATTTGATTAACTATATATTATTTGATTGTATAATCCACTCATTACTATTGCGAATGCCGAATAACACTTTTTGAATGTTATTAACTTTCCTTTACAATTATATTCACCGCAACATCTTTCATCGTTGTGAAACACGACTGAAGATTATAACACTTTTCTCAAGATTATTGATTTTCTTGTCACTATAGTTACTTCCGCTTTATTTTGTGATTGACCGATCCACTGGCACGTCACCACATCACGTCATACCACGTCACACCACTACTACTTCGGCCAATCACACAACTACATACATTTTTTTTTATATATTTATAATTCCTCCGAACACAAAAATACTGTTACATAGTTCTTTCAGAAACTAATTTTGTGCCTAATCTTTGAAAAGTACATGAACGTGCTACTAAAATATTTGAGTCTTGATAAACGATAAACGTTATTTAATAAAAATAAAGTAAGTGAAATAGCTTTGAAGACTTTGGCAAGAAGTGGAACATCTTTCTACTTTGTAATGCCTTTGTTTGTCGAAAATAGAGGGAGAAGTATGTGTTCCGTAAAAGTTTACGTGTCTCCTTTTATATTTAGTTAATAACCCGGGCCGTTATCACTTCAAGTTTTTCTTTCCCGCATTCTAAACCTTCCTAGGACTTACACAATTACTTCAAAATCAAAATTAGCTAAGTCGGTTCATCCGTTCTCGAGTTTTAGCGAGACTAACAAACGTCAATTCATTTATATCATCAACATCATCATCATCATCATCGTCGTCGTCATCATCAATCATCACCATCATCATCATCATCATCCTCATCATCATCATCATCATCATCATCATCATCATCATCATCATCATCATCATCATCATCATCATCATCATTATTATTATTATTATTATTATTATTATTATTATTATTATTATTATTATTATTATTATTATTATTATTATTATTATTATTATTATTATTATTATTATTATTATTATTATTATTATTATTATTATTATTATTGTTATTATTATTATTATTATTATTATTATTATTATTATTATTATTATTATTATTATTATTATTATTATTATTATTATTATTATTATTATTATTATTATTATTATTATTATTATTATTATTATTATTATTATTATTATTATTATTATTATTATTATTATTATTATTATTATTATTATTATTATTATTATTATTATTATTATTATTATTATTATTATTATTATTATTATTATTATTATTATTATTATTATTATTATTATTATTATTATTATTATTATTATTATTATTATTATTATTATTATTATTATTATTATTATTATTATTATTATTATTATTATTATTAATATTATTATTATTATTATTATTATTATTATTATTATTATCATTATCATCATTATCATCATTATCATTATCATCATTATCATCATCATCATTATCATTATCATCATTATCATCATTATCATTATTAATATTATTATTATTATTATTATTATTATTATTATTATTATTATTATTATTATTATTATTATTATTATTATTATTATTATTATTATTATTATTATTATTATTATTATTATTATTATTATTATTATTATTATTATTATTATTATTATTATTATTATTATTATTATTATTATTATTATTATTATTATTATTATTATTATTATTATTATTATTATTATTATTATTATTATTATTATTATTATTATTATTATTATTATTATTATTATTATTATTATTATTATTATTATTATTATTATTATTATTATTATTATTATTATTATTATTATTATTATTATTATTATTATTATTATTATTATTATTATTATTATTATTATTATTATTATTATTATTATTATTATTATTATTATTATTATTATTATTATTATTATTATTATTATTATTATTATTATTTTGAAAGTTAAATTCACTAAAAATGTTATAAAAAGCTGTGATTCTAACAGGATGAAAATATTAAATAACTTCTAATTATGAAAAGAAATTTCCAAGGTGCACATCGGTATGTTAGGAGGGGAGCTTCAAGTATCCTGGAAAGTCCCGTAAACACCAGTCATCCAAGGAGTGGTCTTCTATACTCACTACTGAGGGATGTGCCCGACAATAGTGAAAGTTCTTTCTCGATGATGTGGACTTGGGGCCCGCAGGGAACGTACCCCCATAGTGTATGTGTAAGGAAGGTAGGCAGGACCTGTAGGTGGAAAGAGGAAGACAGAGATAGCATCATGACTGGGCTAGTTCTGCGATCGTATTAAAGATACGTCATGATGAATAATGCTCCCTCGGGACAGGTTCACAAACTATACTTAACGTAAATAACACTCTGTAATTGTAAGTCAAGACTTAATTGTAAGTTTATTTGAAGGTCTCGTCTACAACAACCTAAATTCTTGGAAAACATAATACTTGGGAAGTACCTTGTATGTCGTAAACAGCGTAGGATTTCGAAAGTATTAAAACCTTGTCGAAAGGAAGTTAGATAGAACAGTTATAGAATTTGTGTAGGGCCATCGCAGATAGCAAAGCAACACCATTCCTCATATAATCTGTTGACGTTTGTACATCCACTCAGTCATTCTACAGACAATATTTGACCTGATACAGTAACCCCTGACCACTACCGCTTATGTTCCTTGTGTCCAATGTTCCTTGTTTCAATGTAACTGACTTGAAGCCAACAGCTTAAGAATCGTATGCCTGATGGTAAACTTCTTCTTACATTTATTCACCAATTTCAAATAAACCTTTTCTTTTTGTTTAATGAGAAGATTTTTTTCAAGTTCAGGAGCAGAACTAATTAAGCGATCCGCTATAGTACAGTAGGGCCGATAGTCTGTGCCGGTGACCTACTTTCTTCGCGCACTGAAGAGTCTATGCCCAAGCGTCACTTGCATCTTCTGCTAGCGCTAGAAGATGGAAGATAATGCTGCACGGCCATATTTCACCAACTCGTCTTTACTAACAGGATACCTTAGGATATATGATCACTTGCTCATCTTAGCCACTGAGAAAGAAAAGATCTTTACTGTTTTACTACTTGGCTTTCACAAATGTTTTAATTTACTGGAAAATAGAAATCTGGGGCGATGTCTTTGTGGCTTGTAGCACATGGAAGTGGGTTTGGCGGTTCTCGTATAAAAATATGTTTCATGTTCATAAGTATTCGGCCTTCCTTCGCCTCTAAACTTTATTTATGGCACGTAATTGTGACACGCGCCTATTTCTTATATGCCTTTCCTATGACAATACTTTGTTATTCCTTGTTTTCTTCCGCTTGAAACCTATGCCACTTAAGATAGTCTTTAAACTAGTGCTTCTGCTTTAAAGTTAATGGAATCTTGATGTTTCAGGAATCCCAAATTTTCAAAGTGGGCACAGTTTTCTCCTGAGTATACAAATTATAAATTGTTTCGCGAATTACACACCTATCAAAGTCATCAATGACAGTGACTGTTTCTAGTACACCATGTATTTTCCATATGTTTCAAAGAAGGTACCTTGTTCCTCACATTGCTCTCCTTTAATTATTTCTATGATTTTTTTTTTCTGAGATACTTTTGTTGCTGCACTCACTCTCTTTTGTCTTTATTAGCATATCGTCATAAGCTGCTTCCCGTTTCAGATGAGAGGCTATATTAATATCTTCACGAGTTTGGCTGTGAAGTGTTTTTCCACCAAGTTTGCTTTGAATTGGAGGAATTTTAGTCTAAATAAAAAAATATATACACGCGCACACACATACACACATGCAAAACGCTAATCACCAGTGCGATTAAAAATCACAATTTTCAAAACTTTAAATTCTTAACGTGCCGGTACCGAAGCGTTCGAAGATGGATGTTACCCGTCAAACCTCTCCACGATACTGGCCATATCAGTGTACTGCGCATGACCAAGAGTGTAGGCTCGGCAACTTGATTCTAAACGACTGCGCACACGGTCTTCACCGGTACAGAACTATCGTCTCTACTGTACTGTAGCAAGATTCCTCCGTTATGGGCTTCGATGTTGAATATACTATGATGATGCCCCACGTTGTGGAAACATATGTAGCAGGATTCCTCCGCTGTTGTGGGTTTCGATGTCCCAAGGTTGTGGCAACATATATAGCAAGATTCGTACTGGTATCTCGTTTCCCGTCTTTGGTCTTACTTTGTCGATCTTACCTTCGTCCAAAATATTATGACTTGAAGAATATGTTCCTCGAAGTTATCTGGAAAATCCTTAATTATGCATCGGCTAGCTTTTAATATTCTTCTGTTATATTCTTACTCACGAGCAATAAAATCTCTAAGTTACAAGGGCGGTAATGAGTGAAGAAATCATTAATATTTTTAATTTGAATTTCTATAAGAAATCAATCTTTTGTTTATATATTTTAACACCAAATCCTTTAAAATTCTTTTCACAAAACGTTAAACTGTAATCGGAATCAATATAATACTTCAAATTGAACTAGCACTTAAATATTTTCGAGCAATTTAAAAAGCGTCGGATCTCTTCGGCTTTCCAAAAGAAAGACGATTTTTTTTTCGGTTTCTACACCAAGGTTATTTAATCCTTCGTTACTGTCGCTACCTATATATTACTTTTATACGATTGCCCGATATACTAATACGTCACTACATTACGTAATACAATTATTACTACGGCCAATCACAAAATTATATATATTTTTACACAATTTTCTTTGTTTTTCTTTTATCAATTTATAAATTATTCAAAACTTTTTAAATATAAATCAAAAAAGCTGTTACAGTACTTTGTCTCTACTCAAGAGATACTATTTTAGCACTGGTAACGAGACTGTAAAATGTTTGTCCAATACAAACTGTAGCTCTCATAAATCTAAATTTCCGTTGTTACTAATCTTACAAAAACTATTGAAATCCATCCATAATGGATCTCACTGACACGACCCATGTGTCAAAATAAAGTAGCTCTTCAGTTTTCGAATGTCCTTTAATCATAACGGTGATAGTTTAATTCAATACAATATATTATGAAATAATTTATATATCTTAGAGAACTCCATGTCTAATCACTCGGTGTCTGCCTGACCCAAGTGCTATTAAGGGCCCATCTAAATGCTTTTTAGCAACTTGTCGACATTGTAATTCTCCAACACCACTATGTCCTGTCACCCACACCATTTCAGTCACGTTTTGTCTTGTAGCTTCAAGAATTTCCTTAAATTCTTGAACCTCACCATGCGGGATTCAATTGCTGTTGGGGAAAGCTGACTTTGAGTGTGATGATATTTTCTTTAATATACTGCTTTATTAATATTTTTCGAAATATTTGTTTACATATCAAACATTTGCGCCAAAACATACTGCTCTAGTTATTCTGAATGCATTTTTTGCATAATGCCCTTCTTCCCAGGCTGGATATAAGCATTATGAAGATTAGCATAATTCTTTTGATTTTCTAACAATGGATAAGAAAGATCAAGTTTAATAAAGTTTAAGGCATAATACAGTGAATCTAGAAGTTATTCGAGGTAGAAATTTTCTACAACCAAGTAGATAGAATGACAAAACAATTCTCTACATACCTTCGAAGTACTAAAGGTGCATAGATGAAGACGATTATCAAATTTATCTTGTTTGTTTCTCATCTGAAATAGTTGTGTGAGCTTCAAGAACCCGTTTTTACCTAGGTCATTTGGGCTCCTCTCCCGTTTAAAATGTCCAGCTATGCACGGATTTAAGTTCCGGATTTGTCTTCATCTTGTTCGTGTTTGAGTATACACTAAATTACATCAAGTGAATAACAGATTCTGCTCATGCCGTCGTGATATTAGACACTGTTTCGCTTTGATAAGATAAAACAGAAATAAAAGGAAAAAAAAATAAAAACACCTTGGGAAAGGAGCTCGCTTCCTTTATTTAAAACAATACAAGATGTACCAGACACTTGAGTTAGGCTCTCCCAACATTAAAATAGTAAAGGAGAAAAAACGCCATATGAATATGGGTATAAAACGTTTTTTGGAGAGTTATTAAATGATTTATCCTTTCGTCGACACAAATACAATTAGTCGACTAATATTGTTGTCCGCTGATAATCCTTTATTTGGCTGTTTGCTGTAAAGTATTGAAGACAGAAAAAAAATATATTCTGTGAGGTAACAGATCGATATACATTACGTGTATAGCCTATGATGGGAATGCATCACGAGCATGTAAACTTTATGAAGAAAGCATCCCCACAGATGGTTACCTTGTTCATGAAGATCCTCACGAATTCGGCAATTCTTGAAACAGAGTGCTTGAGAGCATTTCGATGATAACAGGCTAAGAATGGTACGACTATGAACGACAGTTCGTGTTGTGGAGCAAACCCATCGAATAGCACAAGACGTGTTGCAGTAAGGGAAGCGTTAGTCCCATGTCTATCTGGAGAATTTTGCATGAAAATGTTCTGCATCCCTATCACTGAGCAGGCTTAAGGGTTAAATGTGGATTTTGAGACAAGAAGAACTTAATACAACCACATATAAAAGTGTGCTATGTTCATTAATTTCTGGTATCTCTTGCTCAGTGATGAGACTCATACTTGGAGTACAAAACCCTCATGGTACTCCAAGAGGGACATCCATGGCGTATGGGGTGAAATCATTCTTGATCATCTTATTGGTCCTTACTTTTTACCCTGGCTAAATGTAGAGACGTATGTAAGCTTCCTTGCAATTAGTTCGCCTCTTATTTAATGATGTGCCTCTGGATGATGCGCCAGCTCATTTCACTTAGAATAGTGTGTAATTTCTTGAATGACAAATTTCTGCACAGATGGATGGACCGAAGGTAATTCATTAAAAGGCGGCTGGGTCCCCTGACTTGAATCCAGTGGATTTCTTCCTCTAGGAACACTTAAAGACCTAAATTATTCGCCTCCTGAACTGGATGTTGACTGACAGTGCCTTCACTGGATTTAAAAAATGAAATACTCTTAGAATTTATAAAGGAGTATGCGATGCTATGGGATGCATCGAAACAGGACAGAGCCACTTTGAACAAATGCTTAACTTTCAATTTCGTCCTGTAATAAATTATTTTCATGTCATGCTTACTTTTAAGTTGAGAGAGTATCCCTTGAATATTTGACATGAATAAAGATACCACTAATTTAAAAGTTTGTGTGTATTTATACATATACATATTTAATGTTTAAAACTGAGAAGAAGTTGTATAGCACTTAGAGAAGAAGATACTAAATTTGAATAGATCTAGAAAATTCAAATTTCTGTTGAAAGTAAAATACGCAAGCACGTTGCAAAGAAACGGTAGGCATTAGAATGAAAAATAGGAACAAAAATATTCCTATCTAGCACGAAGTATATTCAAGTTGCTCATAATCGAGGCTCTCACTACAGAGTACAAATTCCAATTTATTCTCGGCTATGCCAGCTGATTGGACCAATCACATGATTTCTCCCTTCTGGCAATATTTTATCTTATCTACGAGAACACTTCGCTGTGGTTTGTCTACAGCACCTGGAACTTCGCTGGATTAAATAAAACAGTACATTCTTAGGAGATACAAGCAATATTTTATACATTCAGTCTTTCTTAATATAACCCATGTTAGATAGAATCAACATGAAAAATTCAATGCCATGGTCGGGATTTGAACCACGGATCTCCTGGTTTCCGTCCAGTCGCTCTAACCCATTGAGCTACCATGGCCAACGTGCCATCCTGACCCTAGTGGTCTACCGCGGATATATATGAGTCAAATGGAGAATTTAATGTCAGGATGGCACGTTGGCCATGGTAGCTCAATGGGTTAGAGTGACTGGACGGAAACCACGAGATTCGTGGTTCAAATCCAGACCATGGCATTGAATTTTTCATGCTGACTCTATCAGAAGCCTTAGCCTATATACGGCTAGTGTGAAGAAATGATTATTTTCCATCAATTAACTAAGATAACCAATGTTATTTTGTGGAAACTCTTTAGTACCGAAAGGATTTCTTTTTCCATATTTTTGAAAACATTGGGAGAAACTCTTTTCATAATTTTCAGCATTCTTAAACTTTAAATAATTTACATTTCATTAAATGTTACAGAAATGTACACTATTATCTATTTTTGACATCATTAGCTCTGTCAAATCTAATTTAAATATTCAGAACATTCCTATTTATACATCCTTTCAACATTTTCATCCCTTTTATTGGTTTTCATCCAGCTCTAAAGGACGTCTTTTCGTGACGGATATCAAAAGGCAGATATATCACTTTCTATGGGAGTGCACATTCTATGGTAAATAAGGGAAACGGCACCAAAATTTGTATGACTAAATTAAACAATATGCATGTATTTTAAGTAAAATATTGTAAATAGCAAGTTGTATGGAGTGCACATCATTAAAACGGGGCTCGGTAACTTAAAGGCGGAATTGTAGGCGAAAAAATTTGCAGTGATTGATTTAACAACATCAATGCTTATTTTATTTTGTATAACCTGCATTTAACAGTGATTTTAAAGTGCTACGTATAGTGGTAAGTACGAAAGTGATGACAAGCAACCGTTCAATAAAGATTATCAACACTTTAAAATCTGGGTCTATCATCAAACTTGCATTGCATTAAGTTGAGAGATAAATAAAATAAACTTAATAGAACAAGTTAATAATAGGTACAGTATATCAACAACAAAATATGCTGAAAAGAAAACGTTGCATTAACTGAAAAAGTTGTTATTAAAACTAGAATTTTATGGAATACTTTCCATCCCCTTTATGCTTACCATTAGCAGTTAAACGTTGCTGTTTTAGTACTTGGGAGTATTTTCCTTCTGCTCATGTAGCTTTCATAAAATAATAAATTTTTAAATGAGTTCAAGCCACTTAAAATTGATGTACACAAGAAAAAGTCCGTAATGTACTTTAACATTCGCTTTAGAAGAAGTATTTTAAAGATTAGTCATTTTACTTACTCATTTTTCCTTCCATTCATTAAGAATAATATTCACGGAAGCTATGCTACGTTTTATATGTAACCTATTGTAATAACTGTCGCAAAACTACTCCTTGTTTTATTTACTTATAATATGCTAAATCATATTTTGCACTTTCTCAGCTATTATAGGATTAATATATTTCTTTTAGGATTACTTAATTTGTTTTTTGTCCCATATCAGGTTTATACTGTAGATACCTTTTATTTCGAGGGCGCTTGCCCTCTTCTAACTCTGAAGTGAAACAACAGTAGTACTTTTCGCTTAACTAACCTGACATAAACTAATTCGTGGCCAACATAATATGGGAATTGATGTTATAGAAATACAAACTATTAAATTATTTAATAATAATAATAATAATAATAATAATAATAATAATAATAATAATAATAATAATAATAATAATAATAATAATAATAATAATAATAATAATAATAATAATAATAATAATAATAATAATAATAATAATAATAATAATAATAATAATAATAATAATAATAATAATAATAATAATAATAATAATAATAATAATAATAATAATAATAATAATAATAATAATAATAATAATAATAATAATAATAATAATAATAATAATAATAATAATAATAATAATAATAATAATAATAATAATAATAATAATAATAATAATAATAATAATAATAATAATAATAATAATAATAATAATAATAATAATAATAATAATAATAATAATAATAATAATAATAATAATAATAATAATAATAATAATAATAATAATAATAATAATAATAATAATAATAATAATAATAATAATAATAATAATAATAATAATAATAATAATAATAATAATAATAATAATAATAATAATAATAATTATAATAATAATAATAATAATAATAATAATAATAATAATAATAATAATAATAATAATAATAATAATAATAATAATAATAATAATAATAATAATAATAATAATAATAATAATAATAATAATAATAATAATAATAATAATAATAATAATAATAATAATAATAATAATAATAATAATAATAATAATAATAATAATAATAATAATAATAATAATAATAATAATAATAATAATAATAATAATAATAATAATAATAATAATAATAATAATAATAATAATAATAATAATAATAATAATAATAATAATAATAATAATAATAATAATAATAATAATAATAATAATAATAATAATAATAATAATAATAATAACAATAACAACAAGTTATAACTCACATTCCGAAAGTATAATTTAAATTAATATGGAAAGAAAGGCAAATTATATTGTTATATATCCCTTAAGCTGTCATAAATTATTTTAACAGAGTTAGTATGAAGATCTTACTTTCCAAAATGTTTAATCTTAACAGCTGTTAATGACTATTTCCCCTGCTGTTCGCTGCAGTCAATGTAGAACATCTTGTTTTAATCCATCTCTAGAAGGTTTAATCTTCATTCTCCTTTGAACGTGTTTTAAGCATCCTGAGGCCTCAACTTCCTTTCCGCCGCCAGAGATGAAAGCAATATTAGCAGTGCTGTGAGTTTGGCATGAGTTCTTGATATTTATCTCTACATATATCTGCATACCTCTATAGCAGAAGATTTCGACTCAAGCATTAAACCAATGGGAAACCAACGCTGACCCTTTTCGTACATCTTTGGGAATCTGGACAAAGCTCATCTTGACATCATTTACTTCAGAAAAGAGCACCAGTAATTTGTCGTACGAAAGGCGAAGGGGCATGGTAGATGGAAATTATGAAATTTGTGGCACATGGCTTCTGTTTTGAAATAAGTAACGGCTGAAATAAAAGTCAAATGAATTATTAGTTAAATAGCTAAAAAGATAGGAGAGATAGCTATGCCGTACAAAATTTACGAGGGCTGTTCAATAAAGAATGATCACAACCTTTTTGACAACAAACCTTTACTCAACCTCATAATTTTGATGTTCCTTTTCAAAATAATCTCCCCTGAATGAGATGCATTTTTCCCAGCGTTTCAGTCAGTCTTTAAAGACATGCTGCAAACCATTTTTTGAGATATGCTTCAAAATTGCTTCAGCAGCCATCATCACTGCTTCTGATGATGGATAATACATCCAACGAAGACGTTTCTTCAAGTTAGGGAATATAAAAAAGTCACATGGGTCCAAATCCTGGCTATAGGGAGGGTGATGTATGCACTTCACGTTGGTTTTTGCAAGATATTCAGCAACAATAATGGCAATATGCGGCCGCGCATTAATCGTGGTGCAGCATCCAGCCAGCTTCATGGAAATGTGGTCTTTTGCGCCTGATATGGACTTGCAATGTTTTCAGGACATACCTGCAGTATTGTCCAGTTACTGATGTGTGTGCAGGTACAACATGCTGATAAACCATTCCATGAATATCGAAGAATGAGATGACCAGAACTTTCCCAGCAGAAGCAACCACTTTTGCTTTTTTGGGGGTTGGTGATGAAGGAGATTTCTACACTGAGCTTTGCTGTTTGCTATCAGGACCAAAATGATGTAGCCAAGTTTCATCAGCAGCGATTACGTTTGAAAGAAACTCCGGATCTTCCTCTAACATCAACTTTAACTGCGTGTTACCTCCATTGCAGCGGTAGGCAATACTGAACATGTCTGAACTTGCCTGGTTCTTACAAGCGAGAACCAGGAGTACCAACAATGAAACTACTACAGCGTATTTGTTTCACATTAAGCTAACAGAATATAATAAGTTTGAATTTTAGTGCGAAAAATTATGACCGTAAAAAAATTATGATCATTCTTTATTGAACAGCCGTCGTATAATACTAAATTCTAAATGCTCCATATCTAATGAGTAATCGGTGAAAAAACACCATCTTGTAGCGCACAACAATATCGAAACAAATATGACATAGTTAATAGGTCAGAAAATTGCTACATCTAATAAAGTTTATGTTACTATAGAATGTTTCTATATCATATGAGTAATCTGCTTATTAGAAACAAACTGTAACTCAGAACAATTTCTGATATCCCCATAGTTTTTATTTCCGATTTCATTGAGCTGTGTTTAGAGAAATGTCTCTCATTTGATATGGGCAACCCAATATAAGGAAAAGAATTTGTATAAGTAAATTATATGTCTTAACCTATTAAAATTTAAAGCTATCCTTTATCTTACCACTGAAGTTTAAGTAATTTCCGCGAGCATTGTCTCTTCACAATATCTCCACATTGTTGCCCGATTTCACCAACAGATGTTAAAATCGACGTTAACAATTGTAACGTAACAATTGTCATAGCTCTAACACTAATGTTAAATTCCTTGCATTTCACCAACCTGTTTTCTTAAAACGTTAACAAATCTGTGTTAACGCCAAGAAACTTGTAAATATCTCAGCTATAGAAGGCTATGGATGAGTCGTATTATTTTCTGAAGGTATTGCCATGCGCTTTTGTTTTCATTTTCGTCTGCACAACCTGAAAAATCGCGGATGAACAAAATCATAAATAAAGCCGTAAGACACATTTTCCATTGATGGAGAAAGAATTGTTAATTGAATTGGTGACGAAGTGTAAGGATATTGTGTAAAATAAGAGGATGGATGCGGTGATTGTAAAAGAGAAAAATGTCACGGGGAAAATATTGGAAATGAATTTAATTCAAATGCATGTGTCACTACTACAAGCACCAAACAACTTGTCAGTATTACGTAAATTTAAAACGAGGTGCGAAGGACAAGTGCCTTAAACGTTTCAAGACTGGAGGTGGACAGTGTATTATCCACATAATTCAGTGAATTATAAAACCGCAAAGTTATTAATACTTGAAGCTAAGGCGAGATCGGCATATTCCTTTCGATGCATGTTCTACCTCACTTGTACTTCCGCAGTAACCTTCATAGCATCATGTTTCGACAGTCTATACCTCCGTAAAACAATATTCTTCGGATAGTTCCTCAAAATCATTTCTCCTCATAGGCCCTACTCTATTACGAATGTCATTTAGACAGTCTTAAATATAGCAAATCGACATCAACAGCTGAGTTCATGCTCGCCATCTTGACTATTTACAATTGTTAAGGACTTAACATCAGAAATTTGTCTTGTTATTTTAACAGGAGATTTAACACGAGTGTTACGCTAACACATGTTGGTGAAATGCAATTTTTGTTTTAACTATTGCTAAACACGTGTTAAGTCTTTACATCTTTTGGTGAAATCGGGCATGCATGCTTTTCTACAAGTTTATCTACATGTACTATAAAATTTAAAATATAAATTAATTTACTCTGCCATTTCTTTTCATATTACACATTATATGTAATATCTATCCAACCACCAACGGATAGAAAATAAAATAATCCAATAACAGAGCATTCGATGATAAAGTAGGGTTTCTTTCAATATTTTCATTGCAGATAGGTTTGTGACTGAAAAAATGTATTTCGGTTTATCATTGTTAGCTAATCCTTGTTTCACAAAAGCTTGCCCTGTATCTCTTAACGGTCTCGTGACCTTATCACCTCTCATTGGCTGCTATTGCACTTTGCAGTATAGACTGTTGTGCAGTAAAAATTATTTCGTTATCTAACATGGTGATATATCTTTTTATGTTGGAAGAGAATTGTCAAATTTATATTTTCGTAACTGTTTTAATTAAATATATTACGTAACGGAGTTGATATATTTGAAATGCATGTTAATTCTTAAACGAAGTAAAGAGGAGGTTCCTTTGCTCTCGAGAACATGACACGATAGCACGTGATTTAACGGTAGCGATAACATATTTGTTTATATGACTTCTATCACTGACCTTGTTTTGAACTGGATAAGTCATATATCGCCATTCGAAGGCGTGTTGTGCCGAGTGCGAGAGCTAAATTATTCTACTGATCGTTTATTGCACGTGTACTTATTATATGTATAATGGCAGAGTCTACCGCCAGTTTTTCGCTGAAGTATCGCAAGGTAAAACCTTTACAAAGCGGCCAAAAAGGAATTGTGGCGCATGTGTTTAATGCACTCACAGAGAAGAATCTGTATTTGTCAGTGAGAGAAGTCGAACAGCTGTGCCCAGTACTTACAGGTGTGTTAGATGCGTAGGAACATCGCGGCATGAAATTGAGACAACAGGAAAACTTACCACTCCAGGGGCGATACTGCTGTGTGGCGAAGACGTTATTTAAGGACAATTAGACCGTATCGGGATACAAATCGGGATACCTTGACGAGACTTGGGTGAATGAAGGATACACGACAAGTATGGCGTGACACGACTTTTAAGACTGAAAGACAAGCATTTTTGCAAGGTATGTGTGCTGGTTTAAAAAAAATCCCATTGGAAAAGGCCGAAGGCCTTTCATTATAAACTTCTTTCAGTTTCATTGCTCATTCACAGTTTCAATATGCTCAGTTTCATTATAAACTTCATTATTTTTGCATGCCTTCATATTCTTATTTGTATGATTTTATATCTCTCCCTGGCAATTATTATGATGTTTACTGCAGTTTTAAATGTGACGGGAAGGCACCGCCTATGGGCTATGGCGCGAAAGCATTAGCCAATTAGGGTGACGGGGAGGTAGTTGCATGCGGAGTGATACATGTCAGCAGGCAAGGTTATATGAAACAGAGATTAGAGGGAGTGGCTATAAATACAGAAAATATATTGATATCTCTTAAATAAAGCACACTCAAAATCAAGAATTACGTATGCCATAACGAGCTAACTTTTCCACATCACTGAGAGAAAACGGGGTTAGCGGTTCTTTAAAACCTAACGAACAGCTTCAAACAGTATTATGTTTACGTTATATACGTTTAGTAATTCTGTTATCCCTGGAAGCTAGTGGCTATAGAGGAGGAAGCCGACTTTGCAATTGATCCCGCTACGTTGGAATTAAAATTACTCCGCACATGTTCACGAAAGGAGACATAGCATTCATTCATTTAACGTTACGCTCTTCTCCGTCTCTGTGGATTGTTCGAGATTTTATCCACGTCTTATATATATTCCTGGACGGATATATTTATGGAGGTCGTTTGCTTCCCCGAGATGAAATATCGATTTGGTTTGTTGTTTCCTAGTAAAATCGAAGTGAAATTACTACTGCAGTGCAACAAATGAGTAAACCTCAGTTGCCTTGACAAGAATATATTCAGAGATATTCATTAAAACAATAAACTCAGTTGAAGGACGCGCACTGCATGACTTTTGTTGGCGTTCTACTGCAATAATGATAGTTATAAAGTGAAGTAGTGATATTACTCAATTTCATTTCTGACATCGTTCATTTTTGCTTTGTGGTTTCTTGAATTTTAACTAGTATTTTGAGTAATAGTACCGATGTTTTACAAGTAATATACCTACGTATTGTCAGTTTTTTCTAGTGGATTATTTTAATTATGAAATGAAAGTGATTCTTCTTAAGTAACTTTGGGCTTAGGTATTTTCCTTCTTCAACATTTCCAATGGTTTTTCTCTTCATTGGTTCCATTCGTATACCTCGAGTAGTCATTGCAAGTCTATTTATTATTTAATTTATTTGTATCACAATATTAATTTTAAATTACAATTATCTTAAACAATTATGGGATATAATGAAGAGATATGGTAGGCCTCAGCATCTACTAAGAGCATTACAAGGTTTATATATCAACAATAATATAAACATAAGACACAATGCAATAACTGCCTCAGAAGTAAGGTATGTTTCACCAGGAGTAAGAAAAGGGCATGTTTATCACCTGTTAAATCTGACAAGAACACCTGATTCATAATTTTAGACTGGACAAAGTTGTGTTAAATTACACCCTTTCTGCAGACTATCAGGCTGCTTTTGCAGAAACGTGAGTTAACTTACAAAGCGCTGTCTGCATGTTACATGAAGTGACAAAATCCTAGAATTTAAAGATCTCTGTACAAGAACATCTTAGAGCTAAAATAGTAATTATATAGGAAAAGTGGTGGTAGCGTGTCTGCCTCACGTTCAAGAGGTCCCGAGTTCGAATCTCGGTCAGGGTGAGTTACCTGGATAAGGTTTTTCAGGGGTTTTCCCTTATCCTGAAAGACGAATGTCGGGTAACTCTAAGCTCTATGGACCCTGGGCTCATTTGAGCATCATTTCACCCAGTCCATTCATCGTCCGATATGACTTAACGTTGGAGGACGTAAATTACAATATATAGGAAATGTTTTATCAAGTCTGTCTATTTACTTGTACTTGTACCCCGAGAAAAGCTGTTTGAATCCCAACAAATGTTGGGTACAATAAAATGAACGCCGTTTAAAAAAATAAAGCAAGAGATGAACCTTAAAATTTATAAAGTGTTGGCCGTGCCTGTGTTACTTTAGGGCGCAGAAACCTGGATATTTACAACTACTTTGGCAAAAAAAGATTGAAACAGCAGAAATGAGCTTGTTAAGACCATTGGCAGGTTTAGACTTCAAGATGAAATAAATAAAAATCATGAAATTCCAGAACAATTAGCTATTGAAGGTGTTCTGCAGAAGATAGATCAGTATAGGAGTAAATGGCATGAACATGTGTCACGGATGAAGAAAGGCCATATCTCTAAGGTACTTTATGAATACAGACTCCAAGGGAGAAGAAATATTGGACGACCTAGAAAGATGTGCACGATCAGCTGAGAATTGCTTAGTTGAGGAACAGACAGATGCTGTATAATCCGAATTATATATGACGAAATTATGACGATGATGATGATGATGATGATGATGATGATGATGATGATGATGATGATGATGATGATGATGATGATGATGATGATGATGATGATGATGATGATGATGATGATGATGATGATGATGATGATGATGATGATGATGATGATGATGATGATGATGATGATGATGATGATGATGATGATGATGATGATGATGATGATGATGATGATGATGATGATGATGATGATGATGATGATGATGATGATGATGATGATGATGATGATGATGATGATGATGATGATGATGATGATGATGATGATGATGATGATGATGATGATGATGATGATGATGATGATGATGATGATGATGATGATGATGATGTTAATGATGATGAAACTATTATAACTTTGTATAACATTATACCAATTAATTAATTTTATAAACTCTACTATATTGTTGCAGCCAGGGTTGTAAGGGGATGAATAACTTACAATCCTAGGTCACAACTAGGATCGTAGCTACTGGAAGCATTGGAGAAAACAGATAGTAGAGCTAATTGGTGGGGGTTGAGGACATGCGAAGGGTTAGAGATAACACCTAATGTCAAGCCACATTAACAAATGTATTCTATAATTTGATAGAACAGAACATGGCACTACCTTATCTTGAAGAGATCAGAGGTACAATTGAAATATTATATCAATTATAACATGATGAACTGTATCTTTGGTTCAGGTTTCGTAAGTCTCTGAATGAACTACTATATGAAAGTTGTAGTCCAGTGTTGATCCTCTATCTTCAATGTTTCGGTTTGAACACACATAGCAACAGACTTCTGTGATCAGACCTGACAGACCTAAAGCCGCCGACTTAATAATGATCCATCATCTAATCCTCGCGCGTACCGACTTATATCGTTTAAATAGGGATCCCGCCAAAGTGACCGCCAATTGATAAGTTAGCGTTTCGCATAATCGTGGGGTCGATTTGGTGGTTTCCATGCAAAATTCTACTTCCTGCTTAGTCCTTCCTACTTCTAACTTCCTAGTATTGCACCATCTTGTGCAGTTACTGTTTACATGAGTTGTCTCAATTTTCCTTTGTTTTGTTAAAAAAAGTAGGAAGTATCCAACAGTTCAATGACTCTATCCCTTCATCTAGCGATGTGAACCAACTGATTCACACAGACCAATTCAAACTTGCAATACTGGAAATGAAATGTTAAATTCCAATAATTAGAATGCTTTCCAAATTTTGCTCAGATCTTATACGTAACAATATTCTGGCAGGTCTAATTTCGGTGTCTGCTGCACATCATTCTATCTATACGAGGTGCCGATTTCCGTCTAATTGCTTTTTTTCTGTTTTTTGTTCCTTCAGTTTACCAGGTCGGCTAGTTCCTCTTCTACCACGAAATTTGTATCCTTTATTTCCTTTCAACTGTTTCCTATGCACATGTTTCAGGATTGTAATATCAGGCGACGGCAATTGTGGTATTGTAGAATCTGTTCTGTGTAAAAATTTCCTTTGGAGCGTGGATGACCAACTGATGTTCCCCCATAGGTCGTGACAGTGTTAGAAGTAATGTCATTCTAGAATTGTTAGGGACCCAGTCCTTGCTAGCACACAGGGACTGTCTGCCCGTTCCTTTCAGGGCCATAAGAGTCACTAATGGCCTAAGTGCGAATACCTTTAGGTTTTATTTTTTCAAATATGTATTGATTGCATCATTATTTCTTCAATTTCTAGTTCTTGTTGTATTTAGTTGACTATTCTTAAACTCCAAGTATAACTTATTTCTAAAACTTTCAGGCAAATATCAGTAAGGTGTGTGGTCTCGTCTCTTTTTTACCTTCTTTTGTTTTCCTTCAGTAGATTAATACTAATGCTGCTTGGTCCTAAACGCTGTTTTCTAAAATATCACAGTTTATGCTTAGTTGCAGGGATTATTAATTTCAAAAGCGCTTAGGAGAGTGCTGTCGCCAACAGCACCAGCAACAGTTTATCCAATGATAATTGCAATTGCTCATTAGCCCCAATTATTACTGATTTTTTATGCAAAAGCTCTAAGAAAGAAACACCATCTGGGTTTAGAGGAAGATGTAGTTCTCGATCACTAGCATTTGTCATTGGCTGTTGTTTCCTACTTTTGTCCAATTCTTTTGGCACGGTGCAGTCAGACCCCAAAATGCCGCAGAAATGGAATACTTCGTTCTGGACTATAGGCAAAACGAAGAACGAAACAGAGATATGTGTCAAACACGGTATCTCTTCCGAAGGCAGCCCTTATTTTTGGAGAACGTGCATACCCTTTGTGGAGTGCATAGTTCAATACTTGAAACAGCGTGTAAGATAGAAGAAGGCCCGCCTTGGTAGCGTGGTGGTAGCATGTCTGCCTCACGTTCAGGTGGTCCCGAGTTCGAATCTCGGTCAGGGTGAGTTACTTGCATAAGATTTTTTCCAAGAGTTTCCCTTATCCTGTAAGACAAATGTCGGGTAACTCTAAGCTCCATGGACCCCGGACTCATTTGAGGATAATTTCATCCATTTCGTTCATCGTCCGATATGACTTAACGTTGGAGGACGTAAATTACAAACAAACAAAAAAAGATAGAAGGAAAGAAAAGAGAAGACAGAGGAATAAAATTAAATTGTGTATAATATTCGTATGACATTTGAGAATTCTACAAAGTTTATTTCCATGGATATTTTGAGAATTGTTCTTATAAGTGGGTTTATGTTTACACCTCTTTCCTGTTAATATAGAAATACTTCGTATTAATGTGATGACCATTAATACGCAATATGTATTCCAAGATATCATTCCACTTAATAAAAGTATCGGTAAATATATCATGACTTTTCCATGATGCATTTTGTTCCAACATATAAATAAAGTTTGATTTAAATAAAACACCCATATATACATATGTCTGTGTGTGTGTTTATACTTAATCTATAATACGAGCTTTCTTAATACAACGTTTAATCTTTAGGGCATTCATTTCATATACGTTATTAATTACCGATATATCCCAAAGTTCAACGTCAAAGCTCTTGTTCGGCTTAAGAACCTGTCCAGTCTTTATTGCATTTGTGCTGAAGATTTCCTATTGCATTCTTGCATTCATCCTTTCTGGATGATCTCGTCACCAAGAGGCTGTAAATTCGTAGTATTCTATACAACTCTCCAACCCTAGCAGCATTCATTCGTTTCTCGATTAATCATCACTTGTACTTGACATCCTCTTTCGAACAATGCTCTTGAGGTAATAAGGGTGAACATAATGTGATGCTGGTAAAGAGAAAGAAGCTTTATGTCCTATCCTGTCATCCAACTTCACTGGTTATTTTGAATATGTAGCAAATCATTGTGAGAGCGAAAGGTGGTGCAGAGTAGTTGTGTTACAACAATATTGGCAAGAAAAGAAGAAAGGTCGGATTGAACGAACGTCATTGGCCATTTTTCATGATAGAACCTAACTTGCCTGTTGGAAAAAGTATGAGTTTCGCAAGTATCTTATTTTGTAAGTTAAATAAAGATTCAAAATGAACAAAATTCAAGTATAACCAGATAAAAGGTAATTAAATCGATTCTTCTTGAACTATTTAGTGGTAAGAAATGAATAATGTTCTTTGTTTCTGAATATCTCGTTAAAAACCTGTAGCTGAACCCTTTGATCGTAAATATCTGTATACAATTTTTGAAAAGTGGAGAGTAAAAATAAGCATAAATAAGTCGAAAGATATGGTCTTCAAGAAGGAAGTCAATGTCAAATATGAAAATGGCTACTAAATGGTATAAGGGTAGAAGTACTCAATGAATTTGAATACTTAGGAGTGAGGTTGAATAACAATGGAAAGTTGGGAGCACACAGCAGAAAATTGAAGCAAAAGGAGGGACGGCAATGAATGCGATAAGAATATGCAAATATAAGCTAGAAATGACAACCAAGTGGTTAGAAAGAATGAATGAAGCACTAGTGGAATCCAAAATGCTGTATGCAGTGGAGATCTGGGGAGGCAGAGAGGTAAACAAAACGGTGGACCAAAACTACAGAAGGTTTTGTAAAGAGATGCTAGGTTTACCAAGATCAGTGACTAGGAAAGTAGCTGTACTAGAATTAGGAAAGATGAAAAGAAATGGAATAATAATGGAAATAATAATAAAATTTTTGTATAGGTGTTAGGCCAAAGAAGAAGAGGGAATTATGAAATTATGCATGAGACAATGGAAAAAACAGATTAGAGAACTCAAATAGCTGGTGGGAAGAGGTAGCAGGAATTATGTAAAAAAATAGAAATGGGAGATATATGGAGATTAGAGGAAAGCACTACAAGCGATGTGGGTAAATTTGTAAAATGCAGAACAGGAGATATAGAAAGACAGGAAATATGGGGAAGTCTATAAAATATGAAATCATTAAAATTTTCCAAAAAAATGAAACTACATTGGGGACGAGGAGCATATGCAGATTACTGCAACAGGCGAGAGAGAGAAGGGCTAGCTTGGATGAGAACAGGAACAATATTTATAAGAGGAATAAGAGGTAGAGAAAAGGCAATATGTGAACTGTGTGGGGGAAAAGAAAGCATAGAACACTATGTAACAGAATGCGAAGAGGTTGCCATGTGGAGAGAAACGGTTTGGGAGGAAAACTGGGAGAAAGTAGAGAAGAGGATAGTAGCCATAAAAATGTTAACAGGAATGGAAGAAAAGAAGGGAAGAAGTATTGGTGAGTTCTTAGAGAAAGTAAAAGAAAAATGTCCAAGATATGTAAAGAATATAAGAAAGGAAGATGAGGGGGAAGAATGGGACTAATTAAGCAACAAGGACCTGGCAGAGCAGAAGGCCAGGGTGTCATGTAAGCCAAATAGCAACGAGGTAAACACAAATAAATGTAGCCAATAGTTGTAAATTGTAAAATTTTGGAATATGCACAATAAATAATTCAATTCATAATAGCTATGTGTAAGAAACAGAACCGAAGAAAGTTTAAGTTTCTAAGAAGTAAATAAATCATTATGAGGAATATTTTCTCTATTATTCATATTAATTAATGCTCATACTGTACTAAATTTCGTAATTTTCTTCAGTATCTTCTCATCTATTTATAAAATTATTTTTGTTTTGTAGTTATAGCTCCTGAAGATTAAATTTATCTGCATTATAGCTTATAAGCAAAGTTTTTATATATAATTTAAAATTTGTTGAATATTTTGCCCTGTAATAAAAGAAACAAATCAACATTTTATATTCTGTGTAATAAGTGCTTGTTTTCCTTTGGAAATAATTATTCGTCTGCAATTCTTGAAAATTTCACGGCAAGGATTACCAATTAATGGCCGAAAGCTTGTCCTTCATAAACCTGACATGGCTGTTCATACGCGAAGCTTTAATTAGTAATTATTTATTTGTTATGCTAATATAAATTATATATAAAGTTGCTAAAATTAAATTTCAGTATATTCTTCTACTAACTTCTATAAATCTTAACTACCTAGACGTATTGTCGCCCTGGCGGTAGACTCGCGAAGCCGAAGCCGAAGCCGAAGCTGGTAGAGATTCGGAAAACTTCGGAACCAATCGTTACCGGTAGCGACAGACAGTTGAATGTAGAGTTAGAGAAAATAAACAGTTTTAAGGTTCTAGCAATTTTGTAATGTTGAACAGTGTATTTCGAGGAGAATAAAGTGAAGTCTTTGTGTTTCGTAACCTCGTTTTATTATTTCACGAACCCACAAAGTCACAGTATATTTAAACAGCGTTATATTCATTATCAATGGCTCGAACATAGAAATTCTGCTATGCGCATGATTTTATTAATAAGCATAACGTAAAGATAACATTCCGAATAATTTGTTCTCTAAAACAAAAGACTATTTTTTTCTAATACGGCAGTTGAAATCTATGGAGCAGACAAAACTTCAAAGAGTAAGGATGAAATGAAAATAAAATGAAACGCAAAAACAAAAATTGCCCAGATAATTCCACAGGAGCCGAACGGAAGGACATAAACAGGTACAAGCATTAAGAATGTTTCGTAATTCTTTACCTTTCTCTTTCGAACTGCAAGAGCAATAAGGTGTATGCGTGGGAAGATGGAAAAGAAACAAATAAAGGTAAGTTATCACCCCACTGTCCCATTACCACCCCTCTTCGTTCACTAATTTATTGCTGCTGCAAACATATGTATCCCTCGGCTTGCATTATGTAAATAAACTCAGATGAATGTTTCAGATTAATGCTGTTTAATTGTGTATCTGTCACGCAGAGTGTTCTATAATTTCTAATTGTAGATCTTTTTCTTCTCCGGCTATCTCGAGAAATTATTAGGCTCTAAATATCTGCAAACAAAAACGACAGCCAAGATTGATGATGGAGATAAAACGAGACCAATTGTTATTCCTAATGTGCAGTTTAATGTTTTTTATGCACAAGCAATCACTCTTTCAAAAGAATGCCTCAGTAAAACCGTGTCATTCGGAGTAGATTCTGAGATCCACTTAATTCTAACAATTTGTCTCTTACTTACCAGGCACCTTGCTGTTTGAGTAAAGGTGTTTAGTTTATACTGAGGCAGATTTATCGATGTAAAGGCAAAGGAATTAAAACAATTCCACAGCAATGGCTTCACCGTATTTCTATATTTAGCTCTTCCTCCATTAATATAGAATAATCCTCGCCCATTCAGATATTTTATTACAATAATTTATACGATTAAATCGGAAAATATTAAATCTGTATTACTGTCAGATTAAGGATATTAAATAAAAAAGCGTCAGTATTCCATAAAGTTGTACATTGTTCGGTAAAATTTATGAATTCCAAAAGCCACCAATGAAATCTGCCTTTAGCAATGTGTTGGCATTAATTAGCTTCTCTAGAATATAAAGTTCTTAAAACAGCAAAAACATAAGATTGAATGATTGCTACTGCAGACTCTAAAGTTAAAATACCTACAGATAAAACGACTTTTACTTATAAACGAGGGCTGTTCAATAAAGACTGATCACATTTTTTTTTTTTTTTTTTTTTTTTTTTTGAAAACGTGCCTTTACTCATTCTCATAATTTTGATGGTCTTTCTCAAAATAGTCTCACCTGATTGTGATGCACTTGTTCCAGCGTTTCTGCCAGTCTTCAAGGACATGCTGGAGACCATTTCTGAGAGATCCTTCAATATCGCCTCCGCAGCCTTCATCACTACTTCTTATGATGGATAATGCCTCCCACGAAGGCGTTTCTTCAAGTTAGGGAATAGAAAAACAGTCACATGGGGCTAAATCCGGACTATACGGAGGTTGAGGGATGCACTTCACGTTGATGTTTGCAAGATATTCAGCAACAACATTGGCAATATGCGGCCGCACATTATCGTGGTACAGCATCCAGCCTGCTTCACGGAAATGTGGTCTTTTGCGGCTGATATGGACTTGCAATGTTTTCAGGACATCCCTGTAGTATTGTCCAGTTACTGATATGTGTGCAGGTACAACATGCTGATAAACCATTCCATGAATATCAAAGAATAAGATGTCCATAACTTTCCCAGCAGAAGCAACCGCTTTTGCTTTTTGAGGGTTGGTGATGAAGGAGATTTCCACATAGAGCTTTGCTGTTTGCTCTCAGTATCAAAATGATGTAGCCAAGTTTCATCAGCAGTGATTACGTTTGAAAGAAACTCCGGATCTTCCTCTAACATTAACTTTAACTGCACATTACCTCCACTGTAGCGGTAGGCGATACTAAACATGTCTGAACTTACCTGGTTCTCACAGGCGGGAACCAGGAGTACCAACAACGAAACTACTACGGCGTATTTGTTTCACATTAAGCTAACAAGAAACATGGATCAAATTTTATAAAGTAATGGCTGTGCCTGCTTTTCTTTTTGGATCTTAAACATGGACATTAACAAGAGCAAACAAAAACAAGATACAGGCTGCCGAAATGAGATTTTTAAGAGCAGTAAAGGGATGTACTCTTTTAGATAAAATTCCAAATGAAAAAATAAGAGAAGATTTAGAAATAAGCTCTTTAGAAGAAAAAATAATAAAGTATAGAAATGAATGGAGAGAGCATATTGAGAGAATGCCGAGAGGTAGGATCCCAAGAAGAGTTATAATCTATAAACCTAGAGGAAAGAGACATCCGGGAAGACCACGAAAACGATGGTCAGACAGCATTGCCTAGCCCTTGGAGTGAAGAAGAAGAAGAAGGAGATTAAGCTAACAGAATATAATAAGATTGAATCTTAGTGCGAAAAATTATGACGGTAAAAATTATGATCATTCTTTATTGAACAACCCAGTTGATTTATATAGATTAGTTTTATGTTAATTATAGTTTAATAAAGTTGACTGGATATTACTTCTAAGTGGATTTCGCTTTTTCTAAAAGTTTAACTTTCCGGAGTTTTTGGGAGTCACAAAACGTCGAATATTTTCTCTATTGATGGTGAGATTTAGACGTATAAAATATAGTGCTGCAAATAACTTCAGAACGCTTCTGTCCGAAGTTCACAGCAGGTATTTGACTTCATCATAGAACATTCTAATACGCTGCTTTACGATGCAGTTTCTCATTCGTATCTTACAGTCTGTGTTCTGATTGAAATATATTTCAGCCCACGCGATGAAAACCCCAAGATTTATCAAGAATCTTTCATTTGTTAGAGTATGTTCTAATCACAGTTAACCTATTAATCTTAATTGTTTATTACTTCAGAGTTAATAGTGATCTGACAAGCGTTTCAGTCACTTAGATGCAGCCGTGCCGTCTGGATACATAGGTATTATTTACCGCCACCGTCCAGCGACTGCTTGCTGTAAGAGGTACCACACCTCTGTTGGCCTCGCAGGAGTTAAAAAGGTTGCCAGCAGCGACATGCGGCCTGCGTAAAATCTCCAGCGCTGGGAGAGAGTAATAATGTAATTCTAAAGGATGTTATCAGTGGGTCGTGGATTTAATTTAGCCGTCTTCTCAGGCCTCGCCTGCCTGGTGCATCATAGAACCTGTCTTACTAGGATGAATAGCAAGTAGCAAGAGGAAAAGAAGAGGAAGGCGAGAAGTGGTAGGTGTTCAGGTGGGTGGTTAGAACGTAAACGTTGCGTGGGAGAGCGAGAGAATTGGAAACGTGTTGACGGTAAAGAAACATATTAAGGTATGTGGACGAAACAAAGCATGTGTTGCTTGAGAATAGAACAAATAAGGAGTTAAAATAAACTTAAAAGACTGCTTGTTGTAACTGCATGTAGTCAAAAAATTAAGAAACAAACTTTCTGATGAACATCGATAGGTTTTGATACTTTTCAACGATTGAACTACAAAATATGCATTACAAGAAGCTGTATCCCTTAGCAGATATTCCGACAATCCGTCTAGAAAGTTGTAGAATAATGTAATTCCATCTTTCATAGTTTGCCTACATATTGTTTATTTGAGTTGCAGTAACCAATTATAATAGACTATCGTTATTAATGTTTGTATGTATTTTTCTGTAATGTGTAGATGCTTTCTGGAACGACTTGAATTTGTCAAAATTAGACCCCAACTTATCAAACACTATGAACAGTATTTATAAGGCGATAAGGTTATCATTTACATAAGGCTTCCACTTTATTGGAATAGTTAATTCTACAAAATTAATGCGCTTTCAGACAATTACAGATTTTATAGGTATTCTATGTAAACTGTGGGGACCCTGCCCTCTGCACTGTCGAGGCTCCTTGGGTCGGCCGCCCTCAGTCTCCTCTGGCCTCATCCTTCCTCGCGGGGGTGGCCTGCTTGGAGGCATAGGTACAATGGGCCTACGCAATAAGGTACCTACAGTAAAACTGTTTACGAAACCAGCGGTGGACAGACCACTAACTAAGAACTAAAAGTACTATAACTTACACATGACTACCTCCTCTATCATTGAGGATGCAACCACTACGTTAGGACGGTGTTTCCTATTGGAAACGACACTACATCCATCACCATGAATCCGCGAGGGCATATTCAGGGTTTCGGCCATGCTTATGTCCTAGCACCCAACCTCACCTCGGTTAGGCCATACGGCCAACATGTACACGCTCTCCATGAATTCGCAGGTGCTTATAGCGGAACTGCTGGAATTCCTCTCCTGACTACTCTCCGGTAGAGGTATTTAGTGGGTAGTACCTTCGGCTGAAGCTCACACTCCTAGCTGCACCATCCCAGTACAGTCGCGGTTAGTCCATAAATGGATTTTTCCTCCACTTGAAAATAAAATGTTACATGCTTTTTCCTGAGAGAAGATGTTTGGATTTAAATGTATTAAAAATAACTGTCAGGTGAGGTCTACCCGAAATTCCGAAGACCACGGCCTCTGTTACCCGGGAGCGATGGAAAACTCCGGGGGTCTTTCCGTGGGGCAATACCTTGAGTCTAAAAGGCCTCCCATCGACAACAACGTCAAAACGGGTGGAAGTGGTTACGCCATTTACGCGCGTCAACCCCGCAGGGAAGACTACCGAAAACCTCGGTGGGGCCACCTGGTGATCTAGCACACCTTCTACTAGCTCTGCAGGCTTGTACCCGGGACTTATGAGACTAGACTCTACCCCCTCCAGGCGGGCGAAGCCTGGCCGGAGATATACGATCCCCCGCGGATAACGGAAACACACTGCCCCCTCGAGTCCAACCCAATCCGAACAACTCCCATTCAGGGAGGGGCTCGAATGTTCGGCCCGAGGTTCCTCTGGTATCAGAGGTACCACAAGTGCTAAGGGTCCGCAGCGCTCGCACTAAAGCAGCTGAAGGGAACGGATCCCCTCCTCTACGGTGGTGACAAACATACTAAACCTTATTAGAGGTAAACATCTTATGTATCACCGCAATGTGACTATGTTTATTATAGTGTGATGCAGCGTGATCCATATAAACCTGAACCACTTTAATAGGCCATAATTTTTGAACCAGTAATAGGATACATGTGCAACTTTGGGAGAATATAATACACAATTGAGAGATTACATTACACTATTTACATCTCAGAGAAAATGTTGGAAGTGTTCTCCACCAGCATCTATACATGATAGGACTCGTTTGCACATTTTTGCATATTCTCTGAAGTTTTTTGTCCGTGGCCTACTATTGTACACCCTTATTTTTAGATACCCCACAAGAAAATGTCCGGTGAGGTTAGATCAGGGGATCTGGGAGGCCACAAACCTTTTGAGATTATTCGATTATCAAAGAAACTGCACAAGAGAGAGTGTACAAGAATAGGCCACGGACAATTGATGTTCTCAAGGAATCAGGCGAGGGTACTCGTCGTGAAACTTCAGAGAATATGGTGAGACGAGTGCAAACGTGTATAGATGCTGGTGCAGGTCACCTCCAACATTTTCTCTGGGATGTGAATAGTGTAATCTAATCTCCCAATTATGTATTATGTTCTTCCAAATGGACCGCACTATAGTAAAGCAAGCAAAACTTATTTTAGTACAACTTCAATGTTATTTATGTTAAATACCTATTCAAAATATTTTGGATTACCTATTATGCACTTACATAATTAATTATCCTCATTTTGTAATGTTCGAAGCATAATCGTACCAAAGGCAGTAACCTACCAAAAATAGCCCTAAAATTAACTATAAAACGAACTCATAACCAATATATTTCAAGCGATAACTTCATCGCAGTATATCCCACAAACCTGCAAAACTGATCAGTAACTATACGATAAATTAAATGTATATTAAATACTAGCGAAAGACAGCGGAATAGTCAAATACGTGTACTTTTGAGGTTACTCTGGAATTCCAGAAGAGTAGCAAACATTTATAAAGGAACGAGCTGCTGTTTTGCTTCCAATCATTAAGAATGCTTACAAAGTAATTTTGTTGAATTTAGAAAGACATATATAAATGGAACTTCAAAACCTGTTCAAAATTATTCCTTCAGCTGCTCATTATTTATGTATTTAAATTTGTGTTAATTTCCACGCTGACAGACAGGTGAAAGATATAAAGAAACAAATTTGACTTCCACTATTTCTCTTCGAAATATAGATGGATTTTGAGTCATCCATTAATGTTACAGAAGGACATAAGTATTTTTTTTTTTTTTTTTTGTGTGTGTGTTTTTGCTCTTCACATTTAATAAAATAATTAGCAGATCAAGAATGCAAAGGTTTATAACGTATACGCAATCGAGAAAGGTTGAAAAGCATCGATATATTTTACACAACTGCTACCTACAAATAACTACAAACAATTATAAAAGAAGTCTCAGTGTTAATAATGCATAGAAGGTGAAAACAATTAACTTAAACAGATGAAGTAAAGAATTTAACTACAGTTCAGCCGCTCTATCTCCGGCTTTGACATTTCTCAAAGGGGTAAGCAGGCTGTGGCCAGTTCTTTAGCGGGTATTTCAAGCAGAGGAACAATGCGTATTTTAAATATTTCACGTATTTGCATATTTCACGAACCAGGAGCCATATTATTATAATAGCGATAATAATAGGACTTACGAACACTAAAAATCGGAATTCACGCACGCAAAATATAGCAAAGAAAGTTCACCAGCGCAAGCTGCTAAAACCACGTGGCTCAAACAAATTTAACCTGGCAACAGGTGTTGGGTTCCGGAGCCACGCCTAGCAGCGACAATGCTCATTGGCGATAGCAGACAGTTTTAACTTTCTGACCACAACACCGGATGTAGAGATTCTCAGTACTACCAACAGATGCTGTTAGTGTGTGTGAAAGGTGTGAATGAAATATTCGAATAGAGTGGTGTTGTAATAAATATCTTGCATGATAATGAAATTGTAAGTTGTATTTCAGTGTTTTAAAGCTAATATAGTCCTATATTTTCATTCTAAAGATAATTTTGAGTATATGTTTTCAATTGCTCATTACTGTACGTTGGTACTATTAACCTTCCCCCTCCACCTTTTGCAATCGCAAAACGTCAGAGCCGGAGATACAACGGCCGGACTGTATAACAATCATCTTATAAATAATTATGAGAGATAAAGTATCTCTAAAATAAACGAATGGGTTTTCTTTATCGTATTTGTTAAATTGGAAATAGAATGGCAAAACATTAACATCTGTAAAATATTATAACTGGCCATTTAGATATTCCTATTATATATGTTTGGTTTAATGATATCAAATTCAATCCAAAACAAATAATTATAACTTACTAACCTATTGTACACTTCTCAAAATATATAACAAAGGACAATACAATACCATTAACGCATTTAAAAACTAGATTTAAGTATTAGTTTTAACACCGTTCAAAAATTAGTTCAAAGTTGATCAAATTGGATGAAACATGTAAATGTATAACTAAGTCAATATTTACTGCTCCTCCTGTTTAAAAATTTGATAATTTTTAAAAAAAATTACAAGATTAGCAATTGAAGGAACCATAGGAGGTGCAGACCACAGCCAGGCAACCCTTCGAAAAACGACGTATGACCTATCGATTAAGCTGCATTGCCCGTTGGGAGCGCTCTTTCTTTCAGCAAGCAGTTGCGCTAACTGTGTGGTACCGCAATATGCTACGAAACTCAGAAGCACTCCTGAAAGATGAGAAGCAAATAGAATAAATGAAAATGGTAGTAGCATTCGCTTGCGACCAGATGAAACATAGAAAAACCCACAGTTAGTGTGGAAATAGAATCCTAGACTTCCTGAATCTTGCTAGGTAAGTCGTTATTTTACCATCCAATGAAGGAAAGTAAAATTAGAGTAAAGGTCTAGTAGCACCCGAGGTTAAGTCTATCCCGTACCAGATCCCCCAGGATGAGAACAATTTTGATACCCAGAATAGTACCGAACTGTCCTCTTCCACAGACAGTGACGCTACCACAACGCTAAGGGGACTGTCACAAATAAATACAGTGACTTTATGTGTTCGTAGAGTTTAAAGTCCCAGTTGCAGATATTCCAAATATTCTTTATTTCCGTATAAATACACTGTTCAATTCTGACGTAACAACATTACGTTACGTACACACGCAATCTACTAAGGTCGATGACAATAACAAACAGTGTTCTGATTGCATCAGCTCTCGTTACAACAACACTCTACAGCTGTTTACTGCTTACGACTCTCGCGAGTGACTCTTGGCGAGTCATCGCCTTCTTAAATACCCCATTGATAAATTCTAGATATTTCCGAAACAATAAAGAAACCGAATAATCTCTATCAATAAGACGTCACCAGAAATTTCATTTATCTCAGTTTGTTTGTTTCGGCAGATCTTTATCTCGCGGTATCTTTAACTGCTTATGCAAGGTCTTTATTACCGTGAAACACTATCTGTCTGTTATCTATTTGTGCCGAAACTTTTATGCCCGTTGCCGCGATAGTACATTGCGATCCATATAAATCTGAACCATTTCAATAGGCCATAACTTTTGAACCAATAATAGGATACACGTGCAACTTTGGGAGAATATAATACACAATTGGGAGATTATATTTCACTATTTACATCTCAGAGAAAATGTTATAAGTGTCATCCACCAGCATCTATACACGTTTGCACTCGTAACACCATATTCTCTGAAGTTTTACTGAGAGTATCCACTCCAGTGTTACTTATTTTGGTTCCAATGAACCCCTTGAGAACACCAATAATGTCCGTGGCCTATTCTTGTGCACACTATTTTTTAGATACCCCCACAAGAAAAATTCCGGTGAGGTTAAATCAATGGATCTGGAGGCCACAGACCTTTTGAGATTATTCGATTATAAAAGAAACTGGTTACAAGTGGCATTAGGTGTATGGCACGTTGCTCCATCTTGCTGGAAATAACCTTTCAATTTGATACCATCTCGGTAAAACTTCAGAGAATATGGTGAGACGAGTGGAAACATATATCGATGCTGGTGGAGGACACTTCCAACATTTTCTCTGAGATGTAAATAGTGTAATGTAATCTCCAAATTGTGTATTATATTGTCCCACAGTTGCACGTGTGTCATATTATTTGTTTATATGGATCATACTATACAACTCTGATGTGTTTTTCTCCATTGTTATACAAACGACTCTCTAAGAACTTTATTTATCTGCATCATGTTAATCAAGATAACATTTGTAAACGTTTCCTGTTATAAGTTTTCTTGCAGATGCAAGGGGAATATGAAAATATAATTGAGCTAAAGTCATAATCTTTTAAGGACTGGTCACTGCGTGATGGGCTTTAAATTCAATTTTCTTTGCATGGCCAAGGGATGAAAATAAGAATAGCGTGCTAGAGAGAAGTATAACTATTAAAAATTCAAACAAATGACAAGCTATATCTCTAAACTATTTCGCTTCACAAAAATAATGTATTTTATGCAACCTGTGTGTTTTATCAAGGTCTACACTTTTTTGTCCAAACGTTGAACATTATTATCTGCATAACACTGTACAGTAGCCGCCGAAACGTAGCATCTAGTATTGTCACCCTGGAAGTAACAGGGGTCCATTTCATAAAAACGCCATAGTGTAGGAAGCATTAGTTTATCCACAACTGTAAAGTACGACTCTGAGTTTAGTGTGCCGCTAAAAATCACCAGTAGTCCCAAGCCGTAGTACGAGGAATACCCTCATACCATCACTCCATCACTAACTAATTTCCTGTTAGGTACTATACACTCTGACAAAAGTCGTCTCCGAGTAGCCGCCACACCCATGCTCCTCCATCAGACCGAAATAATGTGAATCTAGACTCGTCATTCCGTTGAGCATATGTTCCAATGTCCAGTTGCGATGGACACCAAACACTACTTGAGTCTCAGACCTGTATTCGTATTCGTGATATGCAGCTTAAGTGCTGCTGCTTCTCCCGAATGGTGGGCCTCTGTTTGCAATGTTTGTCGCTGTTTGGAACTGCTGTCTGATTGCAGCCATCGGTTCTTTACAGTTTCACGTTTTAGGGTTCTGAGATTTCTCTTGGTCAGAATTTTCGGTCGCCTTAAGCTTTCGCCATTGTCACAATGTCCATCGACCTTCCACTTACGTAGGACGAAGCTACTGCTGATTTGTGCCTGTTTATCTTAGTGGCTATTGGCCTGCTAGAGCGTCCACTGAGGCGGCAGCTCACAATTATGTCTTTATCAATGTCTGATAACTTTGCACCACGCGCCATCTAGTTCTCAACTGGTTCTCATACTCACTGCCCGCTGCAACACAGAGGCCACGGCAGTCAAATTATATACTAAATGAACCATAACTATGGGTGCCCATTGCTTATTGGTAGATATTGTATATTGAACATAGGATATGTCAATCAAGATCGTTCAAAATAAAAATGCAAAAAGTGGTGAAACATTTCAGTGTAAAAGGTGATCTGGAGTGGGGATAGTCTTGAAAATCTACGTGCCACGCCCTTGGGAGATGTATTTATTTATTTATTTAATTATTTATTTACTTCTTTATTTACTTCTTTATTTATCTTGATTTTCTTCAGCGAGACATGAAGATACACAGATATTCTTCTAAAATGTTTTAAGATCTTCAAAACCTGTATTTTCGATGAAATCTTGGTATCAAATACAATAATTTTCCTTCTTGTAACAGAAGAGGATATCAGAGAAAGAAGTAGTAATTATAATTTACTAAGTCTTTGTGCCGCGACATAGAAATCCTGTTCGCGTGCCACTGACTTGCGTATCATAAATTCATCAATATGTATGTATGTATGATATACATTTCAAATGTAAATAAGTATTAAGGAAAGGACGTGGGCTTATTGTAACGTGCGATAAAAGTATATAAAACCCAAACCAAGTATCTCTTAGTGCTGGACTATGGTAGGTAACCTCCACAAGGAAACCATTTGTTGTGTATAAAGAGAAGTGCACGATGTTGTAACTCACATTCTGTTAAGGCAGCACACTCACGACTTGCCAAGAAGATTGTGGCTCACTTAAATTAGAGGTTTCCTCAATGGTGTGAGCACGTGGCTGTAATCTTGAGTCAGGCTGCCACCACGATTGTTGCTAAGAGGCAGTTTGTCGTGTGCTCGTAATTTTCGCAATTGTTTCCAAATTACGGTGGATAGCGAGAGTTTGCCTTAGGATTCCCTCTCGTTTCCAATTCCCAGGTACTAAACGCCTATACCGGTTTGAAGATTCACCGACGATAGCTGTAGGAGTTTTCGTGCGTTTGTTCTCTCTAATCTCTATCTGCAAGACAAAAGAGCAACGGTATATTTAGCGAGAGAGATGGGCTATTCGGTAACGTGTGAGGCTCGCATTCGTGAGGTCCGCGGTTCAAATCCTGTCAAGAAAATCCTCCCTGACAGGATTTTGGATTCTTTGGTTTTCCTCGTTTCTCATAACTGGTGTGTTAGCATACGCCTGGATGCTTCCGTTTCAAAATATACTTCTCAAATATTTCACTGCAGGTCTTAGTCCACCTGTGGTATCGTATGTAGCAGTATAACACTACTAAAAAGATCTTATGTGTTGCACTCATATCACTTTCTCTACTCATAAACGAACTATTCTTACAAACGCTTATTCCTTTATCTTCTTATGTTAATAAAGATAAACGTTTGCATAAATCTCTTATTACTTTTTGGTTCTACTATATGAAGCTTTTGAAATTTCCCCCCTTTTCAAGACCAAACGATTTCCAATTTGAGTAAAGTATAAGTAATGAAAAAGTCAGACAAATAACAATTATACCCCATGAAAATGTATTCCACCTAAATTATGTTCGTAATATTTTTTTTCCATTTCCTATAGTTTCAACTATGCAAAAGACATACAGATTTAACAGGACTTCTAAAGATATTCTCAGAAAATTCAAGACTGTTATTAAAAATGCTTAAACCTATGATATTTTAATCAAACCGTTACAGCCATTTCTGTGAAAATCAAAGTTTTAAAGAAAATACATTTAATGGTTAGTCTGGCTAAGGGGGAGGGACTTGTTCTTGAAGGTACTTTATTGGAAGAAGCTGAACTTAATAGCAAGTTTGGTACTTTACCGAATTTTCGTTTACATACATACGCACAGACCTTTCTCTTTTTAGATTCAGGTGGTCGCAAAGCATGTACTTTCAGTGAAATCTTGGTATCGAATTTTTTAGTGCTATGCGATACTTCTTCCACTTACCACATGTAGAAGAGAGGGGAAAAATAATACACAGGATGTTTCAAAAATAGGGAGCATAATTTTCAGATGTGCATCGTCCATATGTACGAGGTCTGGAACCAGATAGGAACTTCTGTTCTTTTTTTTTTTTTAATATACGTGGACTCTTTGTGAATGCGTGACAGAGATAGCAGCACTGTACACTGCATGGAACTCTAGTGGCAGCGACAATTTAGGACTGTTTTGATACATAAAATGGCGACGTTTTCATTGCAAGAACAGCGTTATCATTCATTTCCTCCACTTTCTTGGTGTAACACCTATTGAAATTCATCGCCAGTTGTGTGAGGCATGTGGTGATAAATGAAATGTGTAGTGTTTAACGCCCGCTTTTACTACATACGGCACCGCAGGCGATGACACTGATGGTACAGGAGATGAAGATGGAGCACCGGTGGAATGAGATGGCGGGGGAAACCAGAGATCCCGGAGAAAAACCGCCCCAGTGCCGTGTTGTCCACCACACATCTCACTTTGCGGTCGCATGGGAACGAACCCGGGCCACCTTGGTGAGAGCCAAGCGGTCTAACCACTGAGCCACGGCACGGCCTCATGTGGTGATGGTACCATTGATGTGTCTAATATGCGTTCCTGGGTGCGACAGTTCAATGCTTCATTTCCGAGTTATGGCCTTCAACAACACTAAAATTCACCTGGAAGTTTTCCTTTCCACAGATGTTGCCGTGGAAGGAGACATTAACAGGACACTCTGACAGTGCATTCCGAGGTGAAGGTTACATTTAGTTTTGTGTTTGGCGTTCGACTGTACTCAGTTCAGTAGCTGTCAGACACACTTTATGCACGTTAAGGCGGACGGCAATACTGCACTGACTCGTCGTTTGTACTAGGAGAGACACCCACAGCGACAATGTGCAGATCGGAAAACATTTGTACGTCTTCATCGCCGACTGTGACAGCATGGAAGATTTGACTCTTCTGGTTTGGGGAGGGACCGACGAAAAGCTGAAACTCCAGCTGTGGAGGAGGAGGAGGAGGAGGAGGGTTCTGGACGCAGTGAACATGATACCGTTTATCAGCACACGACAGCAAATGATTGTGATATCTTATGAGGACGTGAGCAATACTCCTGCAGTTTGGAATTGTGTTCGCAGGTAAATGCCATATCGCTGTGAGATGCGTATCTAAGTAGGAGGTTGACATTTTGAACATCTTCTGTATTGACAAGGACCTGAGGAATGTAAAACTTTGCGGTGAATTTCAGTGATGTGAAGCATTTCCGGACACATGTAATAAACTGTTTTGATTTTCTACATAAGAGGAACACATATCTGAATTTTCAACAGAATAATTTGTGCAAAATGCGCGAGGGATGGTAAACCATGAATTAATCTCACCTTTTGTGTCGAACTTGAAGAATTCTTGTAGATGTATGCCTCGGCGCTCTGAAGCAATGAGTCCTATCTCTGGCCCTGGTACCGGAGTGAGAATAATTTGTATCCTATTATGGCAGAAAATAACTACTTTTCTCTTCTTTAAAAATCTTGGAATTTATTCCGCAAAAACCATTAATATATCTTGTCACAACGTTAACCTTTTTAGACTACGTCCTTTCATAAGATGATTAATATGGCATTGTTGCACTTTCAATTTCTGCAGACTTTCAGAATACACCAAAGAAAACACGTATTTCCACGACGGTGATCTTATACAGAATGACACCAAATTATCTATATATTCTCGAATCTCTTCGCATATGGGTTCTAGAAAATATAAATTACTTTTATCCTATTGGATAAAAGTAATCACATTATTATAATTATTATAATATATTATTATAATTATATACATTATTATTATAATAACCAATAGGAACAATTTTACGTAACCTGTATAATTCTGTGGCCTTCCCAGTTTTACATTCTATTCTATACAAATCACATTTTTAGAACAACTCATAAAGTTTTTTTAAGTATAAGAAAAAGTATGAAATGACCGTGACAAATTTGTGTCCATTACGTATGCCAGGTAATACACCAAGAACTTAATTCCCCATTAAAGAGCAATTACTAAGCAAATTGCAATTTTATTTTATTTTATACATGTATAATCAATGTTCAGGGATTTTGCGGCTGTTCACTACACTAAAACCAGAAGAGCATAACATTTTTAATTTGGTAAACTCCTAATTTCAATTCGCTAAATTCACACAACCTTACCAATAGATTACTTTTTTCTACAATATTTCTTCTGAAAATTACATATGTCACATCAATCGTTATAAATATTTGCAATAATAGTTTCATAATACATCATTGATGTCCAAGAGGGGTTGTAACGTTTTAGGCTACCCAAAGGAAGGTCCCTATTCCAGGAAAATTCGCCAGGGAGTTCATTAAATAGCAGAAAGTAGTTTATAACTAGACCACGAACAAAATGCTGTTGGAGACCTCTAGCTTTCCCCCTCTAACGTTATTTTAGATTGCCTCTCCTCCATCGCGCGGGCTGCAGTGGTTATCTATTAAACTCGCTTTCGCCTTCACTGTTACATTCACTCTTTGTATTTTATTTCGAATCACTGCTTTGTTCCTCAAAGTTTAAAGAAACTATGATTCTATCTATTTATTGATCGATTGTGGGGTCATGTCCTAGGTAATTATTTTCTGGTAACTTTCAAAATCAAAACAGCGTTAAAATACACGCATTTCGTGTTGTTTGCGATCTGTCGCATGCAAGAAGGGAGGGGTGGGAGTCACGTGATGCTTGGATGGTGTAGAAGGGGAGAAGGCTCTCCTGGCGCATGCGTACACCGAGATTGTTTGCGATCTACCTGTAATAAACTTGTAATTCTCTTCATATATATATATATATATATATATATGAATTACATAAGCCACATGATTATTTAACTCTAATACGGTGGTCCTACCACCTCTGTCGCCCATTGGAGCTTTCTTGTCGGTGCTCCTTCCACTACAGACATGCTTCCACCAGTCATGCTGTTACACCACCCCGGGGTTCCTGCTGGTTTTACCACCAGGAGCGCTAAAATAGTGCCAGAGCCAGTGCTTTGATGATTGCACACATTAGGGATGACGTCATTTCCCGGCATTTTTCCTCAGTAATGGACGTAATGGTGAAAATCTCATTTGGAATCCTTTGAGGGGGAGTGGTTGAAATGGCACAGGGTAAATGAGGATGAAGGCATCATCAAATGTTTAAAAGGTGAGTCGGTAATTCTAGTTTTGAGACTCTGTACCTTATGCACGAAATCACGAGAAACGAGGATCTCAAAATGATCATTTCTACCAACTTAGCCGTGAAGTCACGTGCATTTAATTGAGTTTACCTCACTTACAACAGATTACTTAATTGTATTCTTCGCGAGGAGACAATTTAAATATTAAATTGCATCTAAACAAGCGGGTCCTACTAATCTTCACCAGCAGGATCTTTTTATCCACCCCATGCTGCTCTTCAATAGGTAAATCAATTTGATGTGATACGCTACAATTCTCTCTACGGAATGAATCTAAACATCACGTCTGCGCTATCAGTGGCCACGTCTGTTTAGCGCCTTCTTTTGTTTGCGGTGCATTTCTGCACTTATTGTTGCTCATTTGTCTGATTTTAGGTTAGGTTTTGCCCTTCGCTAAGCTTATTTCTTTCCCGAACAGTTATCTTTTGATGTTTACTTCATTCCCATTTTTCCTTTTGACCATGGTATACTTCTTTCTGAAATATAGCTTAATGCTTTCCTGTCATTTTCAGTCGTAGGGTGTAATAGTATACGTTTGTTTAATTTCAACGTTACCTGTTCATTTTGTCTTGAGGCACCTGAGTGTGAATCTGCAAACCGTTACTTTCCTTTCTTAAAATGTAAATGTTTGCAACATTCCCTATGTTAGATAATTATTTTTATCCTCGCTATTTGCATAGTTAAACGAAGTGCATTTTTATCTGGGGCATAACTAGAAGTCGTCAATACTTCCATACTTTGAAATCTCCATGACACCGAAGTATAACGCTATAAGATGAATCTTTGATACTTCTTCAAAATTCTTAAATTCTTAAGTTTTACATTACTGTAGTTGTGCTGAACTTTATGCCAAACTTCACAGTATCGTCTCACAGGTGTCCTGTTAAAGGCATTAGGCTATTTCTTAATCCTGTGAACGCGTTTCCGGTGAGTGAATGAATTAAATATTCCATATATTCTAAATATAAACAAAAGAATGTGAAGCAGTATGTGAAGTAGTAGAGGCACTCATGTATGTAGCATACAGCGTTAACTGAGTTCTAAATGAGGCTGATTTAGTCGTATCGTCAATTGCGTTCACTTACTCTAGAGACCGAAATCCTAAATCTGGCAGAAGGAAATAAGGACTTAAGATGTGAGATAATACATTGCATGAAAATATTTGTTCTTTCCAGCTGATATTGTTTCGCAAGTCTCAATGAAGTAGTATCTAACATGCCATATGAAATAATTTCCAGTAATATTTTGATTTTCAGTGTAACACAGTGATATTGAACAAAACGTGAGTAAAGTATTGTGACTTTGTGGATTAGTAAGATTAAAAGTCCAATTTGCATAAATTCAAAATGGTTTTTTATTTCCGTAGAAATACACTTTGTACACCTCTGATAACCGCAGAATGACGTAACACTCGCGTACGCAATCTTTAAGTCCGTCTGCCGCAGGACCACACTGCACCTCGTCTCTCAGCCCTTGCCAAACTGACTTCACTCGGTTATCCGTAGTGTTATTTATACATGGTCTGCGGTTTCGCAAAGTTTGGCGAACGCATCCGTAACTTCACGGCCTTTCGAAACGTCAGGCGAGGGAAACAGAGAAACTTCTAGATACCTCCTTGGCTCTTTCTCTCCCAGCCAGGTCTCTGCTAGCCGTGGCTTGGTGCTATCTGTCTCTTTCACTCCCCGCTTCTCTCTCTCCGCGTTCGCTTACGCGCGGTCTCGTGACAGTATGGAACCATTTTTAAATAGACTGTACTAATAATAAAATATTGTGTAATATATACAAAATAATCATTTTCGCCCAATGTAAGTGTCACAATATAAAAACCTAAAGAAGCATGTTGCATTGATTCTCCGAGTGAAGTTTTTAGAAATTTTAATATTAAAAAGAAAGTTACTAGTTTCCTTTCCCTATTAGAACATGATCCCGTGACATCTGAAAATGATAACCAAAACCCAAACTGGTTTTATGCCCTTTAGCATAAAAAACCATTAACAAGAACATAGATGCCGTGGTCGTTAAATCTTTTTAGCTGCGAGTATCTAGTACTAGTGTTTAAACATTAGTATCGGAAGTAGTTACTGTCTCATCCCCAGGTAATCGAGAGGGACGGCTCCAGTGGTTTCGTCTTGATGCATATTCGGGAGGTCCGGTTCGATTCCCGTGACCGGCCTACCTGACCTATGATTTCTTTTCGGAAGTTTCCTGGCTTGCCAGGCTGGATAGGTTAATTATACTTCCCGAATTTCTCTCCCTCCATTCCATCTTCATTATCATTTCACATCATCTCTCATCTGGTGGTCTCTTTCAGGGACGGAGGGTATCTCGTAGTTGCATACCAGAATGATATGTCCCGGCAAACACTTCCTTTTCGAAGCAGACCTGGTGGACCGTTTCAAGACACCATGGGTTGGATGTCGGTTGAATTACTAGACAGAGCGTTGAGACGTATTGACCTTCAGGTGACCAACGCTCCGATCGTTCCTTATCAGATCTTATCTGGTCAATTAGAAGAATGTAATATTAGTAAGTTGACGTACAGTATGTTACGAAACACAAATTGAGTGATTGGAAGCTGCGTGTGTCTATATGATGATTACTCGCGCCTGTCGATGTATGATACGTTGCTGTGATACACTGGACTCGCCGTTTATGTGCGATAAGCTGATGTAAACATCTCTGTGTTGCGAATATTTTCCGATACGCCTTCTCGCTTTGCCATGTAGCGCTGGCCTTTCGGGGAGTTTTCCAACTGGTCAAATGAAGGGACTTTTCTCTCTGTACTGTCGTGGTTCTTTGGGACGACCGCTCTCTTTCCCCTCTCGTCTCATCCTTCTTCCCGGGTGTGCCCTACTTGGGGCATAGGTAAAATAGAGTAAGTTTGGACCTCCGTGACGAATCCCTTCCGTAGATTAGTCCAGTTCATCACCAGGTGTAGCTTTCTATCACTGTGTCAGTTGTTGCTCCACAGTGTAGATTAAACTCGCACGAAATTCCAACACAACTTCCATTGCGTGTATTTTGTGATTTCTTCCAAAACGCACAACTGTTATTTTGTATATAAAGATAAAGCAATATAAAGTACTCTATGTGGAGGATAGCCTTAAATCATACGTCAGTTTATTTTGTAGGTTATGTTGCAGCTGGTGTAATCAGATAAGTTGCACACAGTTTAGTACGCTAACCTGTAGTTGTCCGGTGGCTGCATAGCGACACGCGCCATTCTATTTTAATTCTAAGACTATAAATCACAAGCGCCAAGCATTTTTCTCCTCCCATACAAGAACATTCTAGTTTTAAGTTACAGGTTGAAGGATAGGCGTTCTCGCAAAATTTGTAGTATTCCGTGAAGGTATTCCACTTTTAAAATTAAACCCTTCTACTGGAAAAAGAAAAAGGCCGCGGCGCTCGCCAACATCATGCAGATTTGGAGCATTTTTACTTCTTATACTAAGTACGAATAATAAAATACTTTTAAAAATTAGATACGACTTCTCCGGAAATACAAATATGCGACTCTCTCCCCAAATATATAAAACAGGAACCACAGATAAAGGTTTGTGTATTGCCCTCTCTGACTGTGAACACCATAACTCAAAAACGTAATAACTTATCCCTCAGTAGCTCATACTTAGTATTTAGGTTCAACATTTTCGAAGGATGATACACCATGAAGCTTTTCAAGAAAATCCCCCACCTCTCAAGAAAAGGGCTCAACGATTATGATTAAAATTCCATATTAACACGTGTATGCGTGGGAACATATCAAATTCTTGTATCTTATTATTTAATGCACACTTACTGTGACTTGACTCGTTTGCACATCCTGAAATCCTTAATTCTGCTGATTGATGAGAGCTGCATTTTTTTAAGTCCTCCAACTTTAAGTCATAATGGACGAGGAATGAAATTGGTGAAATGATGCTCAAATGAGTCCGGAGTCCAAGCAGCTTAGAGATACCCAACATTTGTCTTTCAGAATAAGGGAAAACCTCGGAAAAACCTGACCAAGATTCGAACTCGGGACCTCTTGAACGTGAAGCAGACACGCTACCATCTACGCTACCGAGGCTGGCAGCAACAACAATTTTTCATATTTCTCATGACTTTCACTTATGACAACATTTTTCTGTTAACTCATGTCGACCACGTACAGGTGTCCGGACACGGAGTTTGCTGACTAAAGTAATCTGAGTCACGTAGATGCCGAATTGCAGTAGGAGGTTTTTGCTTAGCTTAGCTTGGGAAACCTCTTCGTCGCTTCTTTAACGTGGAAACGCTGATTTGGCATTAGGTCACCATTTTTGTAGAATCCATATTTAATATTGCTTAAGCCAGCAGCAAGAGCAGTCAGTTTAGAGTGTCGAGAGTAGAGACCGTGTGACTTAGGGAGTCAGTAGGATCTACAACCATACACAATCACGCGTCTCCAAGGTATGCCCGTATGGGACTTGAATATTATAATGTAAGTGCAATCACTATTTTCACCTCGAGTCCCTTAAAGGCTTCGGGGGTGTTTGGTACTTCTACTCAGAATCTATAATATAATAAATGGGTTTAATATGAGCATAAGTGTTGTCTTTCCTAACTTTACTCTATCATCTACCTTTCTTATCCCTTTAGTTATTCCTTTAGTTGTGGGGTAGATTGTAAACCCTAAGTTGTAAGCCTTATAATTTACCCATACGCAAAAATATGCCTTAATTATTTTTATGACATTTTGGGGAATGTCCACAGAAGTCCTCTTCGTTCTGGATGACTATTGAATAGCTTTTAAACAGTAATAGATAGGCAAAATCTTACTGCACAAAAAATACTAATCCGGTTAAAAACTTCAATTTATGTTAAATACATTTTTTGTGGAGTGAACCATTTCTGTGGCATTCCTTTGCATTTGAATTTTCCATTGGAATTCGTTGTTTGTTTTCTATGTGCTGAACATACAAAGACACTGAAATGTCAAAGACGACACATACTGACCCGCTCTTAAAACATGTGACTATCCCTTAAGCTTACTGCACTCTCCTATTCCATTGGGTTGGATTGGATTGGTCTGGATTACGGTACGGAGGGGACTCGGTGCGGAATTCCAGTTGATGGTCTATTGTACCTATATCCGCAAGTGGAGCATCCCTGCGAGGAAGGATGAGGTGACAGGAAACAGAAGCCGGTCTTCCAAGGAGTCACGGAAGTGCAGAAGGTAGGATTTCTACTGAGCCACCTCTGCTCTAGTGTCGGTTGTGGTTTTATGTATGACAGCTGCAATCGCAAGTGCCTCTAAAAGGAATATCGTGACTAGGTTCAGTTTTCCATGTCACCTCACTAAAGTAAATCCAAATTTCTCTGTCACTTTACCTTCGCTCACATGCAGTACCTTAATAAACACAGAAATGACATCTGCATGCTTCACTTTACTCCTGAGGCATCGAAACCAATCTATATATAATCTCTTGCAGAACAGTGTCGTCACAGCTTCACTCGTAATCAGGCTTTATGTCGCATCTAGCTCACTATCTCACTCGCTAGCACGCTCGCTTATGTTATAAGTAGGGCCCGCAAGCTGTTGACCTAAAAATTCTCTAAAAATGAGCTATAATATGCCCTTAAAATATAAAAATTCACATAAAATTTTAAAAAATTTCAACAAAAATTAACAATTTCTTTCATAATAATAAATTAGTAACTGTGACAAACAAATAATGAAAAGAGGTTCGAATAACCTCATTTTAAAATTAACTTTTCTTAGTAAATAATGCAATTGTTGCTATTAATAATAAATAAATTCAAAATCCATCAGGTCATTTCCAATTTTATAAAATAGGAAAAAAAATAAGTTGCTGTGCCCATTAGCCAAAAGATACCTTACTGAGCTTTGCGGTACACCACCATGGTCATCTTCAAGTCATCAAAAGTAAAGAAACGGCGGTTTTCAGCTAAAACTGTTCTATACTTTGAGAAACTTCTCTCCACTTTCACAGATGTAAAAAGCCCATGGGTCAGGGTCAAGTTGGCCACGGGAATCGAACCTCCCGAATGCGGGCTACAGATGAAAATGCCAAATAAATTCTTGAGAAAGGAAGAAAATGACCGGAAATGCATCTAAATATTAAAAAATGTTTTAAAGAAGACATTGTCAAGTTGTTAAAAGTGAGATATCTTTTATATAGAAAATGAGTAGTTGTCAAGCAGTTTTTGGGATTACTCACTCAGATAAGATGTTCTCCATATCTCCAACACCCACTGAAGATGGTCTAAACCAGACCGAAAAGCGCTTATGGAGATATGGAGAACATCTTATCTGAGTGAGTAATCTCAAAAACTGCTTGACAACTACTCATTTTCTATATAATTAAAAAAATTCTTTATTATTTATTAATATTTAGATGCATTTTCCGGCCATTTTCTTCCTTAAGAAGTTATTTGTCTTTATTATAACAATTTTAATAGAATAAAAGTGGAAGTGAAAATATCTGAGAAGATACCAGTCAGAAGAGGGGTTCGACAAGGAGATTCTCTCAGTCCATTACTATTCAATTTAGTAATGAATGAAATTATAAAAGAGATTAATACAGTGGATGGATATAAAATGGGAAATAAATACCTTAACATTGTATGCTACGCTGACGATGTCCTGATGGCAAACACTGAGGATGCTATATAGATTCTATCTTGGATGTAGAAACTATAATATGAAGATATCATTAACAAAAACGAAATCAATGACCATAAGTAAATTCCCCTTGAGATGTAAATTGGAACTAGAGAGGAAAATAATAGAACAGGTAATGACAATAAGGTACCAAGGTGTTGAGTTAAATAGTTGGGGAGCACTGCAGAATGAAGTTACATATCAAGCGAACAAAGCAACGAAAATTGAAGGCTGCATAAATGATATTATATGGAAAAACAAATATTTAAATAAAAAAACCAAGATTAGAATCTATAAAACCGTAATACGCCTAATATCCACCTATGCCTGTGAAGTAAGAGCGGACAATTCAAAAACGAAACAGATTCTAGAGACAAATGAGATGAACGTCTTAAGAAAATTTATAGGAAGAACAAGAAGAGATAAAATAAGAAGTGAAGATATTGGAAAGCAATTAAACATTCAAGCAATAGGTGACTGGGTGGATAGAAGACGAAGCGAATGGAATGACTATGTATCCCGTATGACATCGGACAGAATCGCACGTATAGCAAGAGACTATTTACCAGCAGACGGAAGAAGATCTCCTGGAAGACCCAAAAAAATGGAAGGACTCCTAATTTCTGGAAGGAACAGGCCGTAGGCCTATATGATGAGAAGAAGTCTTTATTATAAAAATGTGAAAAAATACATTTTGATGTCTTGTAATAACCGTATACATCCAACGTATTTGTTCCAGAATGCGCTTAATATCCAATAAGCATCGTCTGTGACTACCCAGAAAAAAAGATGACTTTTCATCAAAATCCGGGCCCTAGTTATAAGTTTACAAGAGAGAAAGGGAATAAACTTTATAGGTAATGTGAGGTTTAGTTTGCAATCCTACTTATCTTTTCAGCCGGTCAGTCCTCGAGATACTCTCTGCCTAAAGGCGCTGAGTATCACGTACGCCTTTGCGTAAAATTCTTGGACAAACTATATCCAGAAATACCATTGTGCTTTTTCGCTTTGTGACTGTGAGGGAATTCTGTACTAAAGCTTCCCGGAGTTAACGTTTCAGCTTTGGTAATTAAAATATGCTACTCAATAATGCTTACATAGTTTTCAACAAAACCTACCAAATACTGAATTACTATAACAACAGAAGCTTCAGCGAAAAAGTGTGAGGAAAGTGGGTCTTTCTAAACCTGAAACCTCTTATGAGGTTTAGTAAAGAAAAGCGCGTGTAACTGTGGATGGGTAAACAACTAAGAAAGAAATGGAACAGCTGTTAAGGTTATTGCAAACAGGTTCATGGTATAACCTTAATAGGTAGGAAGGCAACTAGGCGTGGGAGAGAAGGCTTTTCTTGGTGGAGCAACAGAAATTTAAACAAGCTATTATAGAGTGATCAATTTATCGTGCCAGAAACTATGAAAATGGGAGGATAGGAGAAGGGGACAGATAGACGTAAGCATATTAACGAATTGTTTTCATTGAGATATCTGCGGTTTAAGTATGCATAAATTATATATTTCTGTGAACCAACAGCTGTCTGCTGTATATATAAATTGAATGACGTCCCAAGTATTAAAAACAATCCAGAAACTACTGCATTCTGTTCTAGTCACTAATGCACACTTTATGATTTCTGGAAGATAAAACAAAGGAGGGATTTGATATACTCTTAGACATTACCTATAATTACCCTGATACAGCTTAGCAGTTTAATTATAAAACGGAACAAACGATAACATGTTAGAAATTGGTTTACAATATTAACATTAAATATTGTTAGCACTGAATTGCTGCCCGCCTCGATAGCATAGACGGTAACATATCTGCCTCACGTTCGAGAGGTCTCGAGTTCGAATCTCGGTCCGGGTGAGTTATCTGGATAAGGTTTTTTCCAGGGTTTTCCTTATCCTTCAAGACAAATTTCGGGTAACTCTGAGCTCCATGGACCCTGGACACATTTGAGCATCATTTCACCCAATTCATTCACTGTTTGATATGACTTACCGTTGGAGGACGTAAATTACAAAAAAAAAAAAAAAAATGAATTGCTAATGTTGATATTTGGTGGAAAATTTGTTCATTTCTATAGTTATTCATTTGTATGTAGGTAAAACTATTACCTCTTAAAACTACTGGTATTTTCCATACATAATATCAGTTTCATTTACTGGAAAACTAATGATTGGAGTAAGTGAAACAATTAGAATTATATACATCCTCTATTTTACATACACTTCGTTTTAGAGGAAATTACTCCAGATCGTAATAAGTGATAACGGGAGGTTTGTGTTCAGGTTTTAAGTAACTCCCGCACCGCAGCTTAAAATGCTTACTGTAGAATCCCGTTGATGCGGATGCCTTTATGTTTCCTAAAATCTGTTCCATGAACAACCTTTCTTAGAAGTCAAAGAGAATGTGCGAGGCAGCTTCCTTATACTCTTTGAAGATTTTACAGATGGTTTCTTAAATTAGGTCAATATGAATATTTAAAGGAAGCTCGTCAACTTTCTTGTTTCATTATTAAAAAGCATAAAGGGGTTTGATAAGTACCAACTTTCCCGTATTCGAAAAATGCAAGTCATATCAATCGATTCTTTTCTTATTTAAACTAGGCTTGTTCACTGCAGGAGATTATATACAAAGGCTGTTCAATAAAGAACGATCATAATTTTTTACGGTCATAATTTTTCGCACTAAATTTCAATCTTATTATATTCTGTTAGCTTAATGTGAAACAAACACGCCGTAGTAGTTTCATTTTTGGTATTCCTGGTTCCCGCCTGTGAGAACCAGACAAGTGCAGACATGTTCATTATCGCCTACCGGTGCAATGGAGGTAACATGCAGTTAAAGTTGATGTTAGAGGAAGATCTGGAGTTTCTTTAAAACGTAATCACTGCTGATGAAACTTGGCTACATCATTTTGATCCTGAGAGCAAACAGCAAAGCTCAGTGTGGAAATCTCCTTCATCACCAACCCCCAAAAAGCAAAAGTGGTTGCTTCTGCTGGAAAAGTTATGGTCATCTCATTCTTTGATATTCATGGAATGGTTTATCAGCATGTTGTACCTGCACACACATCAGTAACTGGACAATACTACAGGGATGTCCTGAAAACATTAGAAGTCCATATCAGGCGCAAAAGACCACATTTCCGTGAACCAGGCTGGATGCTGCACCACGATAATGCGCGGCCGCATATTGCCAATGTTGTTGCTGAATATCTTACAAAAATCAACGTGAAGTGCATACCTCGCCCTCCATATAGTCCGGATTTAGCCCCATGTGACATTTTTCTATTTCCTAACTTGAAGAAACGCCTTCGTGGGAGGCATCCATCATCAGAAGCATGTAAGCCGATATATAAAGCAACCATAGAATGCATTATTATAAGTTTAGATAGCCCATTATAGACTACATATGTAAATGATCATATATATCAGAGCAAAACAAAAATATTGCGAATAAATGCTGTGATAAAAATGAGTAAAACTGAAAGAAAAAAGTATACGGAAAGGGTAAAGTGCGTTGAAAGGAAGCGCACGGGTGATTGAAACATGTCACTGAGGTTTTAAAAATTACGGATAGTCAAAAATGACTCTTTGGTGTTGTAGAACATCTGTGTGATATTATTTAAGAAGTGAATTTTGTGTGTTTTTCATTTAAGAACTCAGTGCCTGATTTTCTTGATAAGATATTAGTTATGGGAACCCGAGGAGCCTAGTGATCGCTTAGAAAGGATGAGATCCCGCCCCTCCAAAACCAGTAGGGCTATGGAAAGCGACTGTAGGCATGTAAGTGAAATCTCATAAAGGAAGGAGACTACTAGCGATGCGGGTGTCATGACCCTATTGCCCCACCCGACTGACCCGATATTACAGCATCCACCTGCTGCTGGTTCTGGACAGACTACCAGCAAAACTGGTTCTCCCGGTCATCTCCCACATTCCTCCCCCGTCTCAACCGAATTTCTTCTACTCCGTCAGCATTCGCAAATGACTGCCATAGAAGATTTTGTATCAAATCTTTAATAAGAAAATACTACCTCCATCTGAACACTATTTCTCCAACTTCTAAATTTTTTAAAATCTTATCACGATTACATATCCTTTTTCTAAATCATCACTGTCATAAATTTTAGCTAGGAATAAACTGAAGATTATGGCTGCAATGAAATATGTCATTCTGTAATTGTAGTTCCTTATACCAAAACACTAGTCATGCTCTCAGTAGCATTTTATGTAACCTTAGCATTACGAATTTAGGTGTACAATTCAGGTATCCTATTTCACATATTCTAAAAGTTTCATTCAATATATTGTATTTTTGCAGCCTTCAAGTACTGTCACTCCTAATCGCTTTCAGTTCTATTCTGCCTTCTTTGTAGACTTTACTATGAAACTACATATTAAAGAGACATAAATAATCTGTGCTTTAAGCGTACACAAGGTATTTCAGATAACACAATACCGTTAAGAAGCTGTAGACTTTAGAAGCCCAATTTAGTTTTGATGACCACCTAATTCTAATTTATTCCAAATTTCTTTCCAATGACTGCCTATATTCATACACAATTACTTGAAGTAGATGATTTACTGAACAAAAATATACTTGCAGAGATGTATATATCTAATATTTTGGTAGCATTTATGAAACCGTGCTTCTTTTCTCTAGTTTACTTCTTAGAACTGTTCAAGCAAATTTTGTGCATAATTTGTTTTTCCAGCTTGTTGAATTTCAAAGAAATTACCACTGAAAATAGTAAATGAAAAAGGTTATGTTTTCTAAATTACCCCTTTCAAAGAAGCAAAATCAGTTTAATTTTATATAGATTCATAGTTTTTTTTCCGCAAGCCTGTCTGAAAGCGATTTAAGTTATAGCGCCTATTATCACATTTCTGTCTCGATGCCAGTTTTAGGCGGCAGTGTTTCCAGCAGAGAGCTAATAACATTATTACTGATGTTTTCTGCATCTACATAAAATAAGCTCAGACAAGTTATAAAAGGAGAGGATCTAGATCAGATATTGTTGTCAGTAAATGTAACTGGTGCAGTAACTTAAATCTGCAAGTCCTCCTCTCATTCATAAGCACTTACTTCGTATCTCAGTACAAAGTAGATCTTTTTGTTAGATATGTGGCTGCTTCAGAAGTGATCATAATTTTTAGAATAATGGTTCTCAGGACGTCAGGCAGTTCTGACCTGTATGAATAAATGCTTTTTCACTGCAGTGAGCAATTGAGTAAGCAGAATAAATCAGTATATTTTTATTCTGTTTTACTTCTCTCATTTCTTACGTTTATGGGCTCAATTGCTATCAAGCTGTATGCTATGAACTCTTGCTTCATAAATGGTAATTAAAAGTATCTAAAGTGAATCGAGTTAGCTGTATCATATTTTTATTTAAGTATATGCTATATTTTAATATAATTTTATTTGGTTGTACACGAAACAAAGGGTTTATTATGGAGGAGAAGATACGAAAACGTTCATCTAAAATAGTTTTATCCCATGTAGAAACTCCTCTTATCAATGGATATTTAGGATTTTGTATACGTTTTGTTAATTTTATTACTTTTACAGTGAAATCTACCAAGAACTTCATAGTTTTAAACAAGGCCTATGAAATATGGTTATTACCAAAAGTAATTTCAGGCAATTCTTGTATTATGGTACCAACATTTGAAAGATTTAGTTTAATGCTACCTTCATATATTCCTTGCAATTTTAACAATATTAGAACTGGTTAGGGTATGAAACATGATGGATAACAACACTATATAACTAGTCTATGTACCGTTTTTGATTTTAATAAAACAAATTCAGTTTCAAAATGCGAAACTTTATTTATTTTAATACTCCTTTGATTGCAAGTTTGCTACTCACAATGAGTGAGTCAGTAAGTAAGCTACTAGATTGCATTTCAAAGCTAAGTTTCGGATTCTAAAATGCGAAGTAATTTTACTTGTTTTCGGAGGGAAATGTTTAGAAAAGCATTTAACTGAAGCAATTCCGTCAAAGAAGTGCAAATAAGGAAATAGAATAAATACTTAAGAAGATGTTGGTTTTGTTGAAAGCAATATATTTTGAAAACGCCATATTCATTCTTGTTTACGTAGTTTGAACTGAGCTTTGTAGCTACTGAATTAATAACACTCGAAACGATTTGATGCTACTACAAATTTTCAAAATGTTGAGCTAATTTATTTCGAAAGGTAATTTCTTGACTATATATTTTTATTTACATAATAACTGCTGTTTTGTAGGCTACATATGCAGTCCCCAGTTAGTTTGCCACTAGATCATTAAAGCGGTGGGCAGATCATATCATCCTGGATAAACATGTAATTGAAAATAGAATGTCTTCATGTTTGAATACTATTGGCATTCCCTGAGTATCTATTCATGAGAACTGTATAATATTAGAGAAATAATGATGGACTAGTTTAAATTCAGCGGTGTATGTACTTTCTCTGAGAACTTTTTAGGATTTTAAAAGCAAAACAAAGAGGCAAATAAAGACAACAAAGTTGCTAACATGTACTAAATATCAGCTTACCAACAAAAGAAACGATCTCAAGACCTGCTCCATTTTTATCAATGCAAGATATCGTTGCTACAGAGACACGACATTCTAGTACTCAAAAGAAATGAAGGAAGTGTCACTAGGCACAAGGGTCCCTTTGCTGTTTAAGGAAATTTCAGTTTTCCTTCTGTGTAAAACGATCTCATTTTCAATATAGTGTTTCTTGCAGAGCTGCGTATTCAGACCTAACATTCTAACATTCAAGGCCCAATAAACACTTTCGGTCCTTCAAATTCTGCTAAATAATATCATGTTATCAGAAGTGGGCAGGTCTCGTACACAAACTTGGGATAAATGATGATACATTACCATAAATGGGCATGAATGGCATTCGCCTCATCATCCAGTTACGACCAGCAATAATCGTTAACAGCGCCACATGTGGTGAATATTGTGAGACAATGACGTGAATACTGTTATATTTTTGGGTGCTACGTAACCATTACTTCACAAAACTCGGATAACAATAAACAGGTGACACTGTGACGCACTCCTGAAATGTAATTCCAGGATCACCTTGATGGGATTGCCAGAGTACACATGTCGCAAGTGCATTTAGCCAAAAAAGGACCGTATTATTAAGGTGGGCCTGTCTATCGAAATGCAAGCGATGTATTGTGTGTGGGATGTTATTCACGTTTGATATCATCAGCTTTGTGATGTTCTGAAAGTTACTGCTTTAGCAATCTTGAAATTACAAATTTATCTTTCATAATATCATAAATCCATCCCATAATAATGTTTTCCATTGGATAACAAGCGAATACTGTTGCGACAGACTACAGCGGATCAAGGCCGACTGCGTGACGGCTGCATCTTCTGCCTCCATCCACACAATGTGATAAAGTACTCGGCTGTTTATGAGTGACATTTCAAACTTAGGAACTTGATCTTCAATCATCTCCTCGACCGTTTGTTAAGACTTAACAAGGCTGAAAGTATACTGCACTAGAATTCTCACCAAGAGAAAAATTCCACTTAATACCTGGATCTTCTGGTTCAAATTGCAGCAACATTATCATATTACAATTTTAATCATTATTAATATATATATTATCTAGTAGTACCGACACGAAGTATCCAGCCATAAGGTTGTTAATCAGTTTACTTGTCATTAAGAACAATTTCTTTATTATTTTTAACTAAACAATAAGTGACAGAGATAAACAGAAAATGAAGAACTGTTTAAAACATATAATCTATTACAAATAACTTCTTGTGTTGTATCCACCATTTCAAAAATATATTTTGTTAAAGGTTTGAATTTTTCAATGGAAAAAGAATACAGTAAGAAATGATAGAGAAAAGGATTCTATTTATTTTTTTTTTCAGTACTATCTCAACCTGACCGAGATTCAAACTCGGGACCTCTTGTACAGATAGACACACTACTACCTGCGCTACGGTTGAATGAGTACACGTTAGGTAAGGAATATAAAAATATATCGCTGAAGTTCTAGAAACACTAAATGTCATTTATTTTATTGTCTCAGTCTATAATAGGTAGATGTTTTGCCTTCAAAAAAGAGAGAAAAGAAAGAAGTAAACTAAATCAAAGAAACAAATCAGAACGAAAGAAGGTAAGAAAGATTGAAGGAAGGAGGGAAGCAGGGAGAGGGAAACAGGAAAGGGAGAGAAGGAAGGGAGGAAGGAAGGGCAGAAGGAAGAAAGTAAGGAGGGAGGAAGAAAGCAAGGAAGGAGAGAGGGAAGGAGGGAGGAGAAAATGCGGGAGTTGGAAGAAGGGAAGGAAGGAAAGAAGGTAGGGAGGAAGGAGGGAAGGAAATAAGGAAGGAGGGAAGGATGGAGAGAAGAAGGGAAGGAAGAAAGGACGGAAGGAAGGAGGTAAGGAAGGAAAAGTCGTAATGATTTTATATGGATTCAATTTTAGGAACTACGGCAAGATCATTAAGGATCAAAGTCTGAAATTGTTGCACCTAGTTGAGTGAGCTAGAAGACAAGTGCAGAACAAAAGGAGGACCAGGAGGAGAAGTAGAAGAAGAAAAATAAGAAGAAGAAGAAGAAGAAGAAGAAGAAGAAGAAGAAGAAGAAGAAGAAGAAGAAGAAGAAGAAGAAGAAGAAGAAGAAGAAGAAGAAGAAGAAGAAGAAGAAGAAAAGAGCGATAAATTTCATCTAATAATCATGTCGGAGACAGCGTCAAAAGTGACATACACAAGGAAACGGCATCACATATGGAGGAAAAGGAAGAAGAAAGGCCACGCCGTAGCTCAGTGGTTAGACCGCTTGGCTCTCACCAAGGCGGCCCGGGTTCGATCCCAGGCGACCGCAAAGTAAGATTTGTGGTGGACAACACGGCGTTGGGGAGGGTTTTCTCCGGTACCTCCCGTTTCCCCCGCCATCTCATTCCACCGGTGCTCCATCTTCATCTCATGCATCATCAGTGTCACCGCCTGCGGTGCCGTAGGTAGTAAAAGCGGGCGTTAAACACTACACACAGGAAGAAGAAAATCGATGAAAAAAAGAATAGAACATGGCAGTGAAAACAGTAAGACTAGTTTAAAGTTCGTTTATAGTTCATGAGTATTAGAGTAAAACGTCATTACTTCTGTAATACACTTTGACACAGCATAGCCTTCTGGTTTACAGGTAGCTTAGTTGTTTAGAGCAGTCACACGGTGAGCCGAAGATCTATGATTCACGCACCGGCTATGGTATTGAATTCTTGAATCAGGTTATACCTTTACAGCATTGCAGCTTAATATATGTTACAAACTGACCCAAACAGCCGGTATCTCATTGGAAAAAAGAATTAGATTGCTGGTAGCTTTCATCGCCTTGAGAAACATCGATTAAATCAAAGTTAAAGTAATTCAAACCAAAGCTATGATTATATTTAATTGATTACTCAAAATGAAATAATACAATTATTTCAATTATTTCATCAACAATTGCCTTCAGCGTCCCTAAACCAGTTCGCTGGGTTTTCATTTTTCTAATCTTAGATAACAATTAATTAACATTTCGCTAAGGTTATGGTTGTGCACATTTCAGATTATCTTTCTAATAGCAGCTGTATACTGTCTGTCAAACTATGCCAGCAGGAACTTCAATTGGAAAATATAATTGCAAAACCAACATACTGAGCTCCGTCACTGGCCGCAGTAATGGAATGATTTATTAACAGACGTTCACAGATATCTGCGCATTAAAACAACAAAATCAATGCATTCTGCGGCAGTGGTACTTAAATAATTTAGCTCATTTCCGTGTGTTTTTATGAACCTCACGTTTAGTTTAGCGATCATTTATCAGTCGGCAAATCGTGACCAAAGACCTGCAGCACTTTGCTACCTCTGCAATTGAACGCTTTAGTGGGCGGAGTGCTTTTCAGGCAGTGACAAAGTTGTGCTATTATAAGGTTACTAGATAAATACCTTGTGCTTTAAATTGGTTGTTTTTCCAGTTATCTATATCGTAAAATTACGAAACTTCTAATGGTATCTTGTAAGAAGGTTTTTAAGAGTTGCCCAGCTCTTGTCAAGTATTTTCTTTTAATGTGCGGTTTGAATACTATTTGAGCCTGCACCTAAATTCCTATGTTGTTTCGTGTTATTGTACCAATTGCTTCTGTTTGTTTCTGGCAAAAGCAGGCCGGTTTAAAATTCACTAGGATATGTAGATAAGGAATCCACCCTTTCTAACTGCCTAGATGATAATCTTCATTTGCAATGGCTAAAAGCATGACTGATTACTCTTTTGCAAGCATTTCTCTTCCTTAAACAATTTAAAATTGAAATTAGTATAATATTTCGTATTAGAGTTTAAGTTTTATGTGTAAAGATCAACAATTGAATAACATGCAATAATATAACAAAAGTTATTTTCGAAATTGCTATTTTCTAAGTATTTCAGAGCAGTAAAGAAAAATTATTTATCAAATTTATAAACATGATTTTTAAAGAAGTTTTCTACTATTTTAACTGTGGATTTTATAATTATTTAAATTGCTGGAAATATTCAATCCCAGGCAACCGGGAAACATGTGTCAGTTGGATAATTTAATGCCATGTCGGCATATTGGCCATAATAGCTCAGTTGATTAGAGCCACCGCATGGAGACCGGGAGATCCGTGGTTCAAATCCCGGCTATAGTTTTGAATTTTTCAGTCTAGCTCTATTCATTCAAACCTTAGCCTATACACGGCTACTGTGGAAGAAATGAGTATTTCCATCAATTAACTGAATAACGTAGTGGTTTAACTATGAAGCCTGGGGTTTAAGTACGGAGGCTGTTCAATAAAGAATAATCATAATTTTTACGGTCATAATTTTTCGCACTAAAATTCAGTCTTATTATATTCTGTTAGCTCAATGTGAAACAAATATGCCGTAGTAGTTTCATTGTTGGTACTCCTGGTTCGCGTCTGTGAGAACCAGGCAACTTCAGACATGTTCAGCATCGCCTACTGCTGCAATGGAGGTAACATGCAGTTATATTTGATGTTAGAAGAAGATCTGGAGTTTCTTTCAAGCGTAATCACTGCTGTTGCAACTTGGCTACATCATTTTGATCCTGAGAGCAAACAGCAAAGTTCAGTGTGAATATCTCCTTCATCACCAACCCTCATAAAAGCAGAAGTGGTTGCTTCTCCTGGGAAAGTTATGGTCATCCCATTCTTTGATATTCATGGAATGGTTTACCAGCATGTTGTACCAGCACACACATCAGTAACTGAACAATACCAAAGGGATGTCCTGAAAACATTGCAAGTCCATATCAGGCCCAAAGGACCACAGTTCCATGAACCTGGCTGGATGCTGCACCACGAGTAATGCGCGGCCGCATTTTACCAACGTTGTTGCTGAATATCTTGCAAAAATCAACGTGAAGTGCATCCCTCACCCTCCCTGTAGTCCAGATTTAGCCCCATGCGACTTTTTTCAACTCCCAAACTTGAAGAAACGCTTTCGTGGGAGGCATTATCCATCATCAGAGGCAGTGGTGAAGGCTGTGGAGGCGATTTTGAAGGATCTCTCAAAAATGGTTCCCAGTATGTCTTCTGGAAGACTGCCAGAAATTCTGGGAGAAGTGCATCGCATTCAGGGGAGACTATTTTGAGAAGGACCATCAAAATTATGAGAATGAGTAAAGGTACGTTGTCAAAAAATTTGTTATCTTTCTTTATTGAATGGCTCCACTCATTCAATTATTTAAGTGTTTTGTTAATATTACTTGTAACAGAAAAATTATTTCACAACGTTTAATTAAAAAAAATTATTTAGAAGTTATTGTACATTGCAACAATGAAGCGTTTAAGGGAGTTGTTTGAAATGACTGGATCGTTTGGCAGGGTCTACTAAGCGATGTAATCTAAAAGATGAAAAGCTCAAGTTTTGATATACAAATGGAAAATGCAGAATAGTATCTTGCATTAATTAAAAACGCAAGAAAATCTTTTGTTTTGTGGATATAATCAGAGACACGTTGCATTAGTGGTTTTTCTTTAGAAGTTTTGACCATATGGTTAAAAGAAATTTGAAGAAGATAAAGCACATTCCTAAACTTTCATTTACAATAGGTGCAACTTTGAAATGAATATACTCAGTTGTCCCAGAATTCGAAAATGGACCGTTTTCTTGCCCTCTCAAATATTAAAATCAATTTTACAAATTCATAGGCATATGGTACACTGGTCGTGTTCTCATTTCATAATTTTAAAAATGTTTAACAATGACTTCAATGAGGACAAAAAATGTTAAAAAAGTAGCTGCGCTTAAGATTCTGGGATTTGCTTTACCAACACGATTTCAAAAATTAGCGGCGGAATCTCTTTTTCCTTATTGCACAAGCTAGAGCTGTAAATTCTACTAGCTATATTCAAAATTGGTACTCAAAATCCAAAACTTTTCTACACATATTAGATTCTGGATCACAAATGGAAAAGTAACTTTATTATTTTTATGTGTCTTCATTACCTACCAGGAAGCTGGCTGTTGTTTTCGCAATGACAGTCATAGCACCAGCTGTCATTTGTTCATCACAAATTTACATTGATCTAAATCTAATATTTCCTTCCCCATTCCTTAACCTAATACTATGCATAAAGAATTAGTGTAGGCTCGTAATCTATTAATGCACAATTCTTATTTATTTCTTTTAAAAAAGGAATTCTTAAGGGCATTTAAGTTCCATAATTACTTATAAGCAAAAAGCTGCAGCGCTTCCATTGAATACAAAAATAAAAAATTGAGGATTGTGAATATGAGGATTCCGTCTCTTAGGCCATTAACTTTTTGTTAAAACCTTATATGACTATCTTCACGGTTGTTCATAAATATTGGTTTCCTGGTTTCTAATCTAGCAATTTTATCTCTTTATTTAGCATAAAACTAATTTGATTAAAATATGAAGTACAAAGAAAAATAGAAAAAGCGTTGCATGAGCCTTATAAAATATCTGCAATAAACACCGGAGCTTATAACTATCGAAAAAATTATATTTCTTTTATACATGTTCTATGGCATAACAACCATTTCCTATTCCAGGCAAAGAGTATAGGTGGTCGATTTTCGTTAAGGCATGGCCTCGTAAATGGGAGGTCAGAGTTTTATATTCCGCCAGTAAGGCCTTACTGATTCATATATTTTTAATTGAATTGAATTATTTATTGTGCATATTCCAAAATTTTACAATTTACAACTTTTTGCTACATTTATTTTCCTTTACCTTGTTGCTACCTTGGCTTACATGACACCCTGGTCTTCTGCTCTGCCAGGTAGCTCTTAACCTCCATGCCTCCTTGTTACTTAATTAGTCATTCTTCCCCCTCATCTTCCTTTCTTATATTCTTTACATTTCTGACCAGTTTTTCTTTTACTTTCTGCAAGAATTCACCAATACTTCTTACCTTCTTTTCCTTCCTGCCCGTTAACATTTTTATAGCTACTATTTTCTTCTCTACTTTCTCCCATTTTTCCTCCCAAACCTTTTTTCTCCACATTGCAGCTTCATCGATCCAGTTACATAGTGTTCTCTACTTTATTTTTCCCCATACAATTTGTAAATTCCCTTTTCCCTACCTCTTATCCCTCTTAGAAATATTGTTCCTATTCTCATCCAAGCTAAACCTTCTCTCTGTTGCCTATTGCACTAATCTACATATGCTTTTCGTCCCCAATTTATAATTATTTGCTTGTAAAACTGTAATGATTTTACTTTTTCTAGACTCCCCCATATTTCCTGCCTTTCTACATCTTCTATTCTACATTTTACCAATTTACCCACATCGCTTGTATTCCTTTCCTCAAATCTCCATATATCTCCCATTCCTATTTTTCCCAAAATTCCTCCTATCTCTGCCCACCAACTATTTGAGCTCTCTAATGTTTTTTGCTGTCTCATGCAAAATTTCATAATTTCCCCCCTCTTCTTTGGTCAAACGCATGTACCAAAATTTTATTATTCTTTCCATTATTATTCCATTTCTCCTTATCTTTCATAATTCTGCTAAAGCTACTTTCCTAAGTGCTGATCTTGGTAATCAGCTCTTTACAAAATCTTCTGAAGTTTTGGGCCACCATCTTGTTTACCTCTGTGGCGCCCCTCCCCCAGATCTCCACTGCATACAGCATTCTGGATTCCACTAGTGCTTCATACATTTTTTCTAACCACTTGGTTGTCATTTCTATCTTATATTTGCATATTCTTATTCCATGTACATATTATCATAAGAATGCATTAAAAAGTGGGTATGATAAACTGTTGACAGTAGGTCCATTCTTCCTGAAAAATAGTTTTATATTGAGGAAGTAATATGTATTATATCTGGAAATCATATATTGCTAAACATGATGTAAAACATTTTTCATGAATGCCCTCCAAACATCACCAGAAATGTCATATAAATTTAACAAATATTCGTAATATCTCTTAATTAAGCTCCATCTTTACAAAACCTGAATTGTGAATTTCTAAATAGTGCATTTTATCTTCTTAACATCCCCAGAACGAAAATGTAAATATTAATTTGCATTTTAAATGCTAATTGGTGAAATTTCAAAACTAGAATGTATCCAGGTAATTTATTTCAACTATTTGAGTTGTGTAATCTTTTTTGCTGGCTCATGCACCATTTCATTATTTCCCGATTCATAACTGGTATATGCCGGTAAGTTATCTTCAACTTAGGCCTGAAAAGTTTTTTTCTGCAGTTTCCTTTCTTAAACTTTTTATTTGGTGTATCATTAAATGTCCATTGCCTTTAAAGCAGTTTCTGAAATTATGCATGATACACCCACCCACACAGATACACACGTGTATAACTGCCTCACTTTATAATAATTTATGCTCTATAATTTAATACTGTATTACATTTTATAATGGACACTTAAAAAGTATAACACGAACAGGCTTATACCAGATCTTTTGCTATGTAACTATTGGCTTCAACTATCTGAATGACGCTGACTCGATAGCGTCATTATTTCGGAGATTGAAAACAAACAAATATTTCTTTAAAATTGTGCATTGTACAATATTTAATATTAAAACAAGGTTTAAGAGGCGAAGCTGCAGAGAAACGTTTATGCTCCTTCTCACCTTTCTCTTACTTCTTATCTAATCATGTGGGTAGCACGTACACCTAAATGTACATAACTGATATAATCAAAGAGTCGAAGATTTTTGCCCTAAGATAACTCCTCCAGTAGTAAACTGGCCTCCTCTACTTCTTCCTCCTTCCCCCTCTTCTCTTCGTCAAAGCATGTATTGTCTATCATCTTACATCTTTTTGTTCTCCGAAGCGTTTTCCTATTTGCCAATCCTTTCAGTTCTGCAGTGAAAGTGTGTGTACGTGCTTGTGTACGAGTATACCTGTGAGGAAGTTTTAAAAAGTGAATTTTCGGCTTAACCTTTCATTATTCTCTCTGTTACTTCTATGTAACAGTAGGGAAACGTTGCATTCCATCCAAAAATTTGAGTTTTACCAGAAGTACATGATTTACGACTCCCTGAATAACAAAATGGCACTTTATAGAAAGACTGCATGTGTTTATGTTTGTGTGGTGTTCAAACTCGATTGAATAGGAACTTTGGTTCATGAGTTCAGTATCTTCAACGAGCGGGATAGCTCAGGCGGTTTCATCTGTGGCCCGCATTTGGGAGGCGACCTACCTTCGCCAGCGAATGCTGGTTAAGTTACTTACACCTCCCGAATTTCCTGTCCCTCCATTTTATCTCCATTATCATTTCACATCATCTCTGATCTGATGGTCTCTTTCAGGTAGAAGTGTCGGCAGATGTCTTGGTGCTCCATGGCAGATGATATGCTCCAGGCAAGTACTTACTCTTTCGGTAGGACGGTTTCCGTTCTCCAGGCCGCTTCCGGAACACAGCGATTGTGCTGGCCTGCCGGGGAGTTTCCAAATGGTAAGTAATATAGACCCTGCCCTCTGAACTGTCATGACTCCTTGGGTCGGCCACCCTCTTTCTCCTCTCATCTCTTCCTTCCTTCCTCCCGTAGATGCTCCACTTGGGACATAGATACAATAAATCACAGGTTTTGGTGTCAAATATCCTCCATAGAAATCCTAATCAGCGTCTTCAACATAAGAAATTTTTAAAACGGATTTCTTTGAAGTAATTTTCTGAATTACTTTCGTAAACATAACAATATCAACAGACCAAACAGATCAAATCTTAGTGCACAAAACATTGCAAATACAATTAGAACACAACTGATACCAAATGATTACTTGTGACTTCCTGATGTTCTTAGTTATTGGTTTGAATCTTCACTTATTGAAAAGATTTTAAAATAATAAGTCAAGATACCTTTTCCATGTAATTATTACTCTTTGTTTTACAATTACATTCTTTGAAATGAATGCGTAAATGTGTAATCATGGATTATCTTAATTAACAGGTAGTAGAGAGAATAGTAAGCTTTTTTAAAAGTAGTTCGTAGAAAAGGTAGTAGATGACGTCAAAGAGTAGTTCATTGAAAAGCTACTAGATAAATAATATAAGATTTTGATTACTTCCTCCTTCAATTCTATTATTATTATCAATTAGTAGAACAGTTGAAAGAGGAGCTGGAACAGCTTGAACGGTTTATCCTCCTTTATCAGCAAGAATTGCCCATGCAGGGTCTGCAATTTCTTTTATTGTAATACTATTAACCAATTTTATATTAAAAACGTGCATGAAATGAATCTTTTTTCATTAATTTCTTAATTCTGAAATTTGAGAAACAATAAAATGCAAAAAAAAAAAAAAAAAAAAAAAAAAAAAAACCACTTTACTACAAGGTGATTCGGATTGGCGGGTAACTACGATTAGTTCATCAAAATCTGCTCCCTAGAGGACGATAGTGTGCTGTTGTGTTGGAACGACCTTTGTGGGCGAAAAAGTTTACTACCTCAGACAGCTAAGTATGTAATACAATTGTGTTTCATCAGTCTAAGAGAAATCGAGCTTCCTTTTCGAATAGAAGATATGTAATTGCTCCATTTCTGTCATTTTGTTATATTTTAAATTCGTTTAAGTTAGATTTTTAACGAATGTGGATTGAAATTTCTCCAGAAACTTGTACGGTAAGAAAATGCAGACTGTCATATATGCATAATCCTTCTTGATGTTATGATACTTAATCAGTGCTGCAAATGGACAAAAATAAATTCCTCTACAATAGTGGTCGAAAGCGCGAGGGATTCAATACTTTTTTATTTACATTCTCCAACGTTAAGTCATACCAGATGATGAATAAAATGCGTGAAATTATGCTCAAATGAGCCTAAAAATGGAGAATGGTACCACGAAATACGTGTGGGCGCTACGGGAAGGAAGCATTTCATATGTGGAAAATACGTGTGATATACATAAAGATATGAATAGGCAAGTTCATAAATGTGTTATTTTGTTCTCATGATTACAATGTAATGAAATTTAATAATATGAATATTCTTCATCGGAAAACATCGTTTAATATAATCTATAAAGTTCGGGCTTCAATAAAACGTAAAAGATTTCATATTTATGTACAAATATGTTTTTCGTGAAAGACTTTCAAAATATTCATCCGATTCATCAGCACTTACCTAACAGAATTTTAATAAAATATTTATTAACCTTTGTAATAGGTTTAGATATCGTTTAGATTCTCTTAAAGTACTTTGTAAGGTAACCGAGATTGTGTTTGAAGATGGATTAATGGAACACGATACATCTATTAAGCTTTTCAGTATTTCACTACGATGATTGGCATAAAGACTACAATAAATAACATTAGAGGTAATTACAGTGACATTTGACACAGTGCTGTCTACGGAAATAACCATGAATGTATATGACTTTACCTTAATTTCAATATTTAGAATTAAACGCCCTTTTTTATTTAAAAATGTCTGTGGATTAAAACTTTGAAGAAACTACCTGATTAATTTGAAATATTTAGATTCCTGATATATATGTTTGCTTTTTGATGGTGTTTTTGCTGTTATTTATTACGTGTCTCCTGCTCCAAATTTGGTTTCCTTTATTATTCCTGGTTTGGTTCACAAACAACAGCAAACGATCTTTCACTATGAGACGCTGAAATTTCCATCGATAATAACGATAATTGTTATACGTGAGCTATATAAGATAAGATTTTATCAATAGTATCTTGTTATGGCAACTCGCATCGCACAAGAAAACAAAACATGGTCCTACTCCCACTCTAGATTAAGAAGTAGCTTCCCAAACAAGGAGATGTCTGTCTTAGTAGCGTAGATGATAGCGTGTCTGCCTCACGTTCAAGAGGTCTCAAGTTCGATTCTCGGTCAGCGTGAGTTAGCTGGACACGGTTTTATCCGGGGTTTTCCCTTATCCTTAAAGAGGAATGTCGGGTAGCTCTAAGCTCCATGGCACCCTCCGATATGACTTAACGTTGGAGGACGTAAAAGCAGAAAAAGGAGATAAAAATATTAACTGATGTCTGATATTACGAATTTAATTCCCTAACCGCTAACGTTGTTTTATTATAAAATTTCAGCTCAATAGATTTCTTAATTAATATAGGAATTAAGTTCTTCAAAATATCAAAATAAACATAGGATTTACAGAGGATGGCAATGCTGTTATATTTTTAATGAAATATAGAGATCTCTTACTTGACTGGAAGGGTGTGGTAGTTATTTGTACATAAGAAATCCAAATCCAAATTTCTAATCTGTGATTTTTCAGAAAACTTACGAGGGCTGTTCAATAAAGAATTATCAATTTTTTTGACAACCTACCTCTACTCATCTTCATTATTTTGATGGTCCTTCTCAAAATGGTCTCCCCTGAATACAATGCTCTTGTCCCAGCGTTTCTGCCAGTATTCAAACACATGCTGGAAACCATTTTTAAGAGATCCTTCAAAATCGCCTTCGCAGCCTTCACCACTGCTTCTGATGATGGATAATGACTCCTACGAAGGCGTTTCTTCAAATTATAGAATAGAAGAATGTCACATGCGACTAAATCCGGGCTATAGGGAGGGTGAGGGATGCACTTCATTGGCAATATGCGGCCGCGCATTACTGTGGTGCAGCATCCAGCCTGCTTCACGGAAATGTGGTCTTTTGCGCCTGATATGGACTTGCAATGTTTTCAGGACATCCCTGTTGTATTGTGCAGCTACTGATGCGTGTGCAAGTACAACATGCTGATAAATCATTGCATGAATATCAAAGAATGAGATGACTATAATTTTCCCAGCAGAAGCAACCACTTTTGCTCTTCTGGGTGTTGGAGATTTCCACACTGAGCTTGCTGTTTGCCCTGAGGTTCAAAATGATGTAGCCAAGTTTCATCACCAGTTGATTGCGTTTGAAAGAAACTCCGGATCTTCCTCTAACATCAACTTTAACTGCATGCAGACGTGCATGCGAATGTCCTTTTGTTTTTGAATCAACATTCTTGGAACCCATCGCGCACAAACACGTCTCATGTGTAATGTTTCTGTCACCAAGGTGTGGGTGGCACCCAATGCAATGTTCAGTATTTCAAAAAGTGATCTTAAGGTAATTCGTCGATACTCTCTCACAATGGCAGCAGCAGTGTTGATGTTTTCTTCTGTAAGAACAGTTACCGGAGCACCGGGTCCACCTTCCTTTGAAATTGATTGTCTCCTCTCATTAAACATTTTAAACCACCTTCGATCTCCATAAGCCTCCTGTAGCATTACCTACGTCACAACTGAAGATTTATTGAGACGAAAGCAGTATTTCGAAGCCGCATAATGTTCCTCACATGTTACCTCCATTGCAGCGTTAGACCATACTGAACATGTCTGAACTTGCCTGGTTCTCACAGGTTGGAACCAGGAGTACCAACAATGAAACTGCTACACCGTGTTTGTTTCATATTAAGCCAAAAGAATATAATAAGAGAAATTTAGTGCGAAAAATTATGACTGTAAAGAAATTATGATCATTCTTTATAGAACAGCAAGCTATTTTATTCGGGGAATCTCAAACATATATTTCTTAAAATCTCTGCATAGAAATTTCAGAAATATCTTCATGTTTATTTAGTATCTACTAGAGAAACTAATTAACGATAATAGGTAAAGAAAATCATAAATGTAGCATATCAAATATATTTTATTTTAATTCTATGGTACTCAGTTTTGACGGGAGTACGCTTTTTGTATACATTTATTAATTATGCACTGGAATAAATACAAAGTCTTGCAACCTGACTGAGGTTGTCAACGAGATTTACCAGTAACATATGAGAAACCTAGAAGGCGTAATATTACTGTCATGTCATTTCTAAATCTCATTAATGTATCGGGAGTAGCTCATTAAGAAAAGGCGAATATTGTGCTACACAATAGACTAGCATGATGAAGTGTATGCTGTTGCTTGGCTTATAACAGCACATCCCACACAACATTGCCACCATACATCTTTACACCAAGGTCAGTCGACACGGCCACCCACTGACATACCAATCTTCCACTTCTCTTTTTACCCCTTCACTAATTAGTCCTACAGGAGCAAAAACACTTCTCCCGCGCTACTTCTTTCCTCACTGATTCATCTTCCTGTATCTTACGACCATTTCCTTTAAGTTTCTCTTTGCCTTTTGTCACTACTACGTATCAAGAAGGACCATTATGTTATTGCTTATAAGGATTACAATAGCATACAGTAAAGGTGCATACAGTAGTTTTTACTTAAAATCTCTAAATTATATTAAATAAAATCATATATAAGCACTGTGAAAAAAAAGCTTAAATTCTCCAGGTAACCGTTGACTGTAACGATACGAGATTCGGATATACATAGGTGGTCTGAAAAGTTTCCGACCTAATAAAGATACTAGACATTTTTTCAGATTTATTTTTCAACAGTCTCGTTATAACTCTACACACTTCTCCCAGCGATACTCTTATCTCTGTAACCCGTACAAATAGTCCTCGGCGTTTTTCTCTGCAAAATAATTGTTCACGAAGGCGATTGCCTCTTTATTTGACGAAAATCTCTCTCCTCCGTGCGCAATTTTCTTATGAGGGAACAAAAAGAAGTCACTTGGGGCTAGATCTGGTGAACAAGGCGGATGGTCAAGAAGTTCAAACCGTAATTCGTGGATTTTTACTATTGCAACCGCTGAAGTGTTGTCTTGGTGAAACAGGATTTTGTTTTTCTGTAAATATGGCCGTTTTCCCGCAAGTTCTGCCCTCAGCTTGTCAAGTAATTATGCACAGTACGCTTGTGTAATGGTTTTTTCTTTTTGAAGATGATCGATTAAAATAGCTCCACGAATATAAAAAAACAGTCAGCATCACTTTTCCAGCCGAGAAAAAACAGGTTTTGCTTTTTTGGAGCCGATTCCCCCTTTGCAGCCCAATGTTTGGACCGTATTTTTGTTTCGAGCGTAAAATTCTGCATCCAAGTTTCATCTACAGTAATCAATCGGCACCAAACCTCGGATTTATTGCGCCCAAACTGCGCCAACGGAGCGTTGAAAATGTTTATTCGAACATGTTTTTGGTCTAACGTGAGCAAACGCAGCACCCAACGCACGGACAGCTTTCTCATGACTAAATGTTTATTTAATGTGTGACAAACACGTCCTTTTGACATGTTCATAGCCTCTGCTATCTCTCTCACTTTAATTTGCAGATCGTCTACACCATTTGGTGAACTTTGGTGATGTATTCGGACGTCCCGAATGTTCATCGTCTCCCAAGCTCTTACGGCCACGTTTAAATTCAGCTGTCCAAAATTTCACTGTGCTAAATGATGGTGCAGAGTCCCCATGCACAGAATCCAACTCATCTTTGATTTGCATAGGCGTATTTCCTTTCAATATATATAATGACAGCTCGATACTCGATTTTTTCCATTTTCATAAAAACATTCACATCAACTCACTCAAACGACTGTTACATAACAACTGATCGTCCAAAGTGGCTGAAACTTTGTTCAGTAACTGTCAACAAATGTACAACGAAATTCACTAGCTTTTATTTACGAGTGGTGCCATCTTCATGTTGAGGTCGGAAACTTTTCAGTCCACCCTCGTAGATGGCAGTGCTTTTGAAAGCTAGTTTCTAAACAACAAGCTTGTAAATATTAATATAGGGAAAAATGGTGAGAATACTTCTATTCCTAACCAACAGTAAGATGCTGGCCGTGTGAAATTGACCTAATAGTGGTTAACTATAAAGCCCGGTACTTACATGTCGTAGGTCACCATTAAGGTAGTTGCCTCATGTGTTTAAGAGAACTCCTAAGTGGTTTACCGGGAAAAAATACGAGTCAATTGGAGAATTTAATGTCATATCGGCACGTTGGCCATAGTAGCCCAATGGTTAGAGCGGCTGGACGGAGTTGGCTGGTTGTGGCATTGAAGTTTTCAGTCTGACTCTATGTTTCCATAAAAAAACGATGTTGGCTTATATTTCTATGATGAATTTTTTTGTTTAAAACTCTGTTGAAATTACTATGACTGTTCTTCTGGATGCTAAGCTAATAAATTAATATTTTTCGGCACGTTAAAAGTCCAACAAGCAGCTGTTTTAGGGAGTATATACAAAAAGTGCTTATTAAAGTAGTCATTACCTAGTTCTCCATTTCACTGGAGTTCCTTCTTTTCGTGTCACTGTCTACTGTAACATGTAAGGATGCTCTTCTAAGTATGATAAATGGTGACTAATTTATAATTTTCCCTTGATTATTGCTGCCCTGCGGCAGAAATGGAGGACGAACTTGGAAATACGAACAGGAGGTTATAATGCAATCACTAACCGCATGAACAGACAAATCTTAAATTTAAGCCTTAACAGCTGAAGAGTTTGTTTTCACTTAGGTTACAAAATGAATTGTTCTAAACCACCAAAAATTTCAGCATATTTCTTAGAGGAAATGAAATATATGTACCTTAAAATAGGAGCTAATCACTTGAACATAATATGTAATGAATACACGACCTATAATGGCTTTCCTGATAACTAGGGCTGGGATTTTAATGTCCCAAAAAAACTTAGAAATGCACTTTAAAAACGTAATAATGCCCTAAAAATCTCAAAAAATTCCCTATAAATGAAAAATTTCCCTTTAAATTCCAAATATTTATGTTTTTTGGAAGATAAACTCAAAAGAATATAATATAAAATATCAAATAACAAGTTTGTTTTAAACATTTATACAGGCACATAACTATTTAAGGTTTTCTATTTTGTTTTATTAGCACACATGTTAGCGGTCATTTCATGAGTCCTGAATTACAATGCACAATAAATATCATCTGTAGATTTTCAAAGCAAAATGACTGCCGATTATCTGCTAACAATGCTTTGTACATTGAGAAGCTCCTTTCCACTTGCACTGAGACGAGAGGAGCATACCTAAAGTAAATTAAGTTACTTGCTCCTAAGTCTCCTCGCAAATCTACCAGAGAAAATTTCTCACCCGACAGAACATCTGCAATTGAAAACAACGTACCAAAGCCTTTATTTTTGTTCAAAAGGAGCATTAATTTTTTCGCTACATCCTTCCCCACTTTCCCGATCACATTTTCTAAGTCACTTGCCACTTTTTTTTACCAAGGCTCTTTGTTCCACTAAATTAACTCCTGACTTATCTCAGCACGTAATAGCACCAGGTAGGAATCCAAAATTTGACTTTATATACAAAAGCTGCCCTGCAATTTTACTGTCTGAAAGAAGTTCCTGCACGAGTTTCATGGAGGTCGCATCACTGCTATCAAACATGTCAATGTTTATTTTCACTACTTCGATGTTCTCGCAGTAGTAGTTGCATGTTACCCATCTGGTCACAACTGGAGAAGGAGGCAAAGGAACTTCAGGAGCCTCGGACTTGAATGTTGCAGCTCGTAAAGGTGCCTTTAAGAAGACCTTCTTGATGCATTCTATTAGACGATCAACTTCAGGAAACTGGCTCCGCAATTTCTCCGCAACTCGGTGTAAGGCATGTGCTAGGCATTTTAGTTAATTGATGGAAATTAATCATTTCTCCACACTAGCCGTATATAGGCTAAGCTTTTGATCGATAGACAGAACATGAAAAATTCAATGCCATGGCCGGGATTTGAACCACGGATCTCCTGGTTTCCGTCCAGTCGCTCTTAACCTTTGAGCTACCATGGCCAACGTGCCAGGCATGTTACATGCCCCATTTTCGAGTAAAGAGCTTGAAGAGAACCAGCAGTTACCATATATGATGCAGCATCAGTCAACAACAGGAGTACGTTGTCATGTTGAATGCCATTGCGATATATTAAATCCAAAGACCTGTCAAACACTTTGCTAAGTGTAGAAAAAAGTACAAAGTGTGTATATAAATACAAAATTTAAATTGAAGAAATCCATAGAAAAAGATAACCTAGTTGACACATTGCTGTTTGCTGATGACCAGATTTTAATTGCGGAGACGGAAGATAACTTACAAAGAGCCATACATGAATTAAATAATATTACAAGAGAATATAATCTTCAAATTTCATATGAAAAAAAAAAATAATGGCTTTTATAGGAACGAACCATTTGAGAGCAAAAATTTGCATAAATGATAAGCCCATCCAACAACAAAGTTATGTTAATTATCTTGGCTATATTGTGTCATATACCAGTAATAGAGATATACAAAACAAAATAAACAAATTCAAAACAATATGTGGAACAATAAAAAGAACTTTTAAAAATTGTAATCTTTAAACTTTGTTAAAACTGTATAAAATAATGGCGATCCCAACCCTGCTTAATGGGTGTGAAAACTGGGTCTTGACTATCTCACAACAGAAGAAAGTGGAGGCTGCTGAGATGAAATTTCTGAGACAGGTTCCTGGTTACAGACTCATAGACAAGAAAAGAAACGAGGATATTAGAAGAGAATTGGAAATTCAGAGTCTAAATGAAACAATCATTGCATACAGGCAAAAATGGCAAGATCATGTGCAGAGAATGACCGAAGACCGTACACCACAAATAGTATACAAGTATAAACCTGTAGGTAGAAGAAATGTTAGCAGGACACGAATGAGATGGTCCGATCAATTTCCTTGAAGTCGGAACGGGCCACAAGGCTTATACCGTGATGATGATGATTATAATGATGATGATAATGATGATGAATTGTTGAAAAATTAACTTTTTCCAACTGTTAAAAATTTATTAGGAATTGTTATCCTGGACCATCCTCTGCCAATTGTGCCCACCACAATATTTGCCACTTAATGGCCTGGCGAGTCGGTACATTCATCTATGCTTACCCAAATTTTTTCCCTGACACTTTTTGTCTGATTTCCTGTATTATTTTCTGGTAGCATTTACTCACGTAATTATTCCTTACTGTTGAAGGGTCTGGTATATGCTTTCCAAAATGCTTTTCTAGAAAAGCGCGTAGCTTTGGATTACTCAGTTTGTTCAAAGGAATATCAGCACATATGAATGCTTCATAGAGTTCTTCAAAGAAAGGTGAACCTGAAGAAGAGCAAGCTTCATCAAGTAACATTTGGTGTGTTGTTCTTTCAGCTTGAAGCAGGCCGTAGTCCTCGAATGTGTTTTTCTCTCTTCACATGTTGGTCTATAGTAAACTTCTTTTCAGCTGCCACTCGTACTTCACATGACTTGCAGAAAAGTGTATTCCCATCTGTGGAGAAAACTTTTTCACCATAAAGTCTAACAAAATTATTTAATTTATTTGCAATGTTTTGCTTTAGTTTAGGTATGATGATTTGTTAACTTCACACCACAGTTCTTTACACTGTTTAAAAGACACCTCTCTGCAACGCTGTTTGGAAAAGATTTGCAGACACAATGAGCTTTGACCCTTCTGCTTACGAATGCAGCCACCTGATACTTGTGCTTAGGAATGCAGCTACCTGCTACTTGTGCTTAGAAATGCAGCTAACTGATACTTGTGCTTAGGAATGCAGCTACCTGCTACGTGTGCTTAGAAATGCAGCTAACTGATACTTGTGCTTAGGAATGCAGCTACTGCTACTTGTGCTTATAAATGCAGCTACCTAATACTTGTGCTTAGGAATGCAGCTACCTAATACTTGTGCTTAGGAATGCAGCTACCTGATACTTGTGCTTAGGAATGCAGCTACCTGCTACTTGTGCTTAGGAATGCAGCTACCTGCTACTTGTGCTTAGGAATGCAGCAACCTGATACTTGTGCTTAGGAATGCAGCTACCTGATACTTGTGCTTAGGATTGCAGCTACCTGCTACTTGTGCTTAGGAACGCACCTACCTGATACTTGTGCTTAGGAATGCAGCTACCTGATACTTGTGCTTAGGAATGCACCTACCTGATACTTGTGCTTAGGAACGCACCTACCTGATACATGTGCTTAGGAATGCAGCTACCTGCTACTTGTGCTTAGGAATGCACCTACCTGATACTTGTGCTTAGGAATGCAGCTACCTGCTACTTGTGCTTAGAAATGCAGCTAACTGATACTTGTGCTTAGGAATGCAGCTACCTGCTACTTATGCTTAGGATGCAGCAACCTGATACTTGTGCTTAGGAATGCAGCTACCTGCTACTTGTGCTTAGGAATGCAGCAACCTGATACTTGTGCTTAGGAATGCAGCTCCCTGCTACTTGTGCTTAGGAATGCAGCAACCTGATACTTGTGCTTAGGAATGCAGCTACCTGCTACTTGTGCTTAGGAATGCAGCTACCTGCTACTTGTGAAGTAAGTGAAACAGTTTGTATTGCGCAAGTTCATTAGCGGTCCTTAGAAGGGGAGGAATGTAGTCTTTGTCCCGTTTCCTGGAACCCAAGGTAATTTTACCTCTAGTACTATTTGGGGCAAAGTAAAACTGTTTGCTAAATAATTAAATGTAAAGCTTCGCTCTTGAAAACATAAAAAAGTAAATTGTATCTAAGGTATATTTTAACATGCTTAATTATAACAAAAAAATGCCCAATAGTATTAAAAATGCCCAAAAATGCAATAAAAACCTAAAATTGCCCTATCCCACAAACATTCACAAAATATGCAAAAAATGCCCTAACAAATATGAATAATAAACGCATTTTACTATGAAACACATTTATATGTAACACACTTTTAATTTAGGCTTACCAAAAAATATGCAAAGTCATTGAAATCCTAGCCCTACTGATAACTCTAGAACGGAAGTTAGTTGAGTGATTGATTGATAGTTGGTTGTTTGGCTTCGTTGATTAGTTGGCGTTAGTTCGGTTTGTTGGCTTCAGTTAGCTCTGGTTTCAATTAGTGTTAGCTTACTTGTTGGTTTCAGTGAGTTGTTATTGGAGATTTTAGGGATAATTTAGTGGTGCTTTCTGTAAATAGAATACTTATTACAGTCACTGATTCTGGCATATGGTGATTAGCTCATTGCCCAGGATAGAGAAGCAAAATGGAGATAGGGAAGCAGAGAAATAAGGACTGTGATTGTGTATGAGTAAGATGGTTGTCTATAAAATTTTAATCCTTACAAGACACAGTCAAGAAAGGAGTATGTTTGACATTGTTTAGTCAACATTAAAGTTATAATAATAGTTATAAAGTTCTTATTCCGCTATCTAAGTCACAATCTCTTACCGAAAGAATATGCTATTGTTCCTTTTTATAGATTACTCACTATCCGGAATGTTGTCAAACAATCAAGACAGCTTTACAAGAAAGACGAACTCTCTAGAAATCCATCTCCTTCCCCACGTTGTTTCGGCGAGCTTTTATCCCTTTGCACGTCTCTTTGATATCGTTGAACGCGCCACGTCGAATCAGCAATGCGTTCGCGACAATATAATCTATGAAAATGTGGATTAACCAAAATTAAAAGTTTATTCTTCAGTGTACTTCCTATTATATTAACCATAGGAATATCATTTTCAAAAATGTATTTACACGTCTTGTTATTTTACTATCGAATGCCAAATTAATTGTTTATATTTTGCATTGTAACCCGATTTGTAGTACGCAGCAGGGATTGCATTCCACTCTGAAATTTAATATATGAATTTGACTGAAGCACAGGTTCTGAGGTTTACTGGTCCCAAAATAACATCTTAGAGAAAGATCTGAGTATTAGTGCATATTTGTTTAAAGAGGAAACGTTGGGTGAACAGCATAACTCGCACGAAAATTATCGTATATATAAAAGTTCTTTTTTCTCAAAACAGATTTCAATGAATAAGTATGCATTTTAACGGCGCTAATTAAATAAAAGGTATATGTTCTTTAAGAGTACTTAGCACTTTTACATAGAATTTTCATTTAAAGTCACATCTTTTTAACTTTCACTGGCGCATAGAAATGACATAGAAATGGTCTTTTAGCCCCGGTTGCATAAAAATCGCTAAATGCAATTCATTTATAAACGAAGATCAAAACTGAACTAAGTTTGCGAACCCGCGTGGGTTGTAAAATGCTGATTTTAGATCAGATGAACGCCGTTTAGTACTGATCCGAGATCACAAAAGCAAATGCGGCAACATCGCCAAACATGTTGCAAGTTTCGTGTTGTATCGAAATGATTCGAGAATTATCGTAATTACTCGACACTGTTTAATTCAAGTGCACAGAGTAACCAATCTAGACATAACAAAAACTAAATAAATCTTTTGATTTATGGTTATTTGTCCTGGAAATAATGTTATTTTAAATAAACAGTATAAGAATTTACTCCATATTGAAATAGTATACATCAAAAGTTAATTATTTGGCTTACTTTATCTCCATTATATGCCCAATGTACATCTTTTTCATTTTCGTCTGTTTTCAATACTGTGAGCTGAAAAACAAACCAAAAATGGAAGTTCAAGCAAAAGGGAAGAAGCGTTCCGCTAACTTTAAATTTCGCATAACCCTTCTTATTTCACACTTTTCCACAGGCATCCTAATGAAATTAGATCTTAAAGCTGCAATATCCCTTGTAACTTTGTGTATTGTTCTAAACGCAGTCCATTTATTTATATTTAATATAAATAAAGGGAATATTTCAGTTGCATAGAACCGTAATGTGACAAGGATCATAAATATTGGATTAAGTGCGTATTTCCTCAGGGTTTGTGTTCCTAATTGTGCATGTAGCCTATGCTTCAGTACTTTGGCTACATGCTTTGATAGTTGAAATCTTATTTTAAATTTTCTGTCTTTTAGTTCTGAGATGAGACTACCTCTATGTTGGAAAAGACGAGGAGACCTTTCAAATTCAAAATTCTAATCATCAGAGATATCAGAGTAATCTAAATTCTGAAAATAATAAAAGTGTATAGGTTATGAACACAAACAATACATCTTTAACATACATTTGTGAAATAAACAGGCTAATTATTTATGCAAGTAACCACAAAAATGATTTATTTACTATTTATTTAAAGCTACACTACTTATTTTTTCTCAGAAACTATTGTGTAAATACTGCAGTTCTACTGAACTAAATTCAATCAAGTTAACTGGAGAAAATTCACCAGTTATATTTGATCTTAGATCAAAAGGCCATGAACTTAGATCAGTTTTACACAAGTTCAGCTTGACTGAAGATCATTTTCATATGCTTGACCTTAGATTATCTTTTATGCAACCGGGCCTTAAAGGACCTTGTGGAATAGCTGTATAACATTAAAAATCCATTCTCTTAATTTCAGTATTTCCATTTTATAAGAGGCTGGCAAGTTTCATCAACATCTTCTGAAGAAAAGTGGAACATGATAAGGTGCGTAAATAATTTACATTAACTAATCCACTATATTAATATAATAAAATAAGGAGAAAATTCGTGTTTACCAATTATTTTTCTTTTAGAAACCACGAGGTAAACAAAACTATTTTCCAGCACAGTTTCCACAATTTTAAATGCAATAAAACACATCTTCAATTAAATAAGACTTTTTTGTAAGGATTACAAATACACTGTTAAATAATTGCATGAATAATAAATTAAAAATCTACTTCACATGAAAGCGTATATGTATAATGCCAGCTTAAAAATTTGGACGTTGGCATTTTCCTTTCTTTTGTGTAGTTACACAGTTTGGAGAATAAGCACTTGTAAATTAATATAAATATTTCTCTAGAATTACACAATACCCAACGATATGACTCAAAATATGTCGGTGCGTTATTTAGCTAGTAATATTTGAACTAAGTGAAATCACCCAAAGACCACCCGGGGTACAAAGTGAACCTCCTGCTGGTCATGACGTATTTCTGATATTAGAATATATTCCAATTAATTCAGATAGGGCATGTACGCTTCAAGTAGATCATTTTAAACGCCAGGTTAATTTTGCTCTCTGACCAGAGAGGAACCTGTTGTTAATTTCTCCTTTGGAAGTTTAATCGCGGTGCTTGATGGCCCACCCGGTATGGCTCCCTGGAGTGTGGACTAGCCTGTCATCGCCAACCTGTGATCAACAGCGTGCCAACTTCATCTGATTAATATCCCTCCCCATGAAGCTATAAATTAACATATCTGAACCTTGTACTTTACGCTATTTCATTATTAATCATGTTCTTGCCCTCGATCAATCTTAATTATTGTTGTGCACTTTAAATTATTGTAATCAATAACTTAAACTTGTAATCATCACATTCTAATTAAGAGTTCGTTACGGTTAACTGTTATGAGATCGATATGAACTTATGACCATGTTGTCTATAACTGAATCATTGCCAGGAATAACTTCATCTTGAAGAAGAGATGTAGACCCTTGTTCCAAGCAACATTGCACTTTGCAAACAGACATAGCTCTAGTTAGAAGAAAATTAATACGCTGTGGTTTTGTTTTGGCGTGTATTCCGAAAACATTAAGCCCTAATAAATTATAATTCAGGAGCGTAATAGCCTAGTTGTTACACCACTCATCTCTCTCTCTCTCTCTCTCTCTCTCTCTCTCTCTC
>CM060952.1:161968424-162101837 GCA_030765055.1 Mantis religiosa
CCCTGCGGGGTTGACGCGCGTAAGTGGGCGTATCCACTTCCATCCCGTATGAGGTGCTCAGCGGGGCGCTTTTAAGAAATCAGATATGCCCTATGGAAAGAGCCCCGGAGTTATCCATAGCTCCCGGGTAGAAGGAGGCCCGGGTACTTGGTCATACGGGTCCAGGACGAATGGAGTAGAACCTCTGCGCTTAAAAACCTATGTACCTACTACAAAAATGTTTACGGAACCAGTATCTGCGGTAGATGCTATATGCTTTTTCCTGATTATCCCAAAAGAACGTGGTTGGCTTAAAATGCATTAAAAATAACTGTCAAGTGAGGTCTACCCGAAAGTCCGAGGACCCCGGCCTCTGTTACCCGAGAGCGATGAGAAACTCCGGGGGTCTTTCCGTGGGGCAATACCTTGAGTCTAAAAAGCCCCCCATCGACAACAACGTCAAGACGGGTGGAAGTGGATACGCCACTTACGCGCGTCAACCCCGCAGGGAAGACTACCGAAAACCTCGGTGGGGCCACCTGGTGATCTAGCACAGCTTCTACTACCTCTGCAGGCTAATACCCGGGACATTTTAGGCAACCCACTGCCCCCTCCGGGGGCCGAGGCCTGGCCGGAGGTACCCGATTTCCCGCGGTTTCCCTCGAGTTCAACCCAATCCTAACAACTCCCATTCAGGGAGGGGCTGGAATGTTTGGCCCGAGGTTCATCTTAGTAAAGTCAGAAGTACAACGAGTGATAGGGGTCCGCAGGGCTCGCACTAAAGCAGCTGAAGAGAACGGATCCCCTCCCTATGGCGGCGACAAACTTACTAAACCTTATTAGAGGTAAACATCTTATGTATCACCGCAATGTGACTATGTTTATTATAGTGTGATACAGCGTGATCCATATAAACCTGAACGACTTTAATAGACCATAATTTTTGAACCAATAATAGGATACACTTGCAACTTTGGGAGAATATAATACACAATTGAGAGATTACATTACACTATTTACATCTCAGAGAAAATGTTGGAAGTGTTCTACACCAGCATCTATACATGATAGGACTCGTTTGCACATTTTTGCATATTCTCTGAAGTTTTACGGAGAGTATCCTCCACAATGTTACTTTTATCGGTTAGAATGGATTCCTTGAGAACACCAATTGTCCTGGCCTACTATTGTACACCCTTATTTTTAGATATCCCACAAGAAAATTTTCGGTGCGGTTAGATCAGGGGATCTGGGAGGCCACAAACCTTTTGAGATTATTCGATTATCAAAGAAACTGTACAAGAGAGAGCGTACAAGAATAGACCACGGACAATTGATGTTCTCAAGGAATCAGGCGAGGGTACTCGTCGTGAAACTTCAGAGAATATGGTGAGACGAGTGCAAACGTGTATAGATGCTGGTGCAGGACACCTCCAACATTTTCTCTGGGATGTGAATAATGTAATCTCCCAATTATGTATTATATTCTCCCAAATGGATCGCACTATAGTAAAGCAAGCAAAACTTCTTTTAGTACAACTTCTTAATGTTATATATGTTAAATACCTCTTCAATATATTTTGGATTACCTATTATGCACTTACATAATTAATTATCCTCATTTTGTAATGTTCGAAGCATAATCGTACCAAAGGCAGTAACCTACCAAAAATAGCCCTAAAATTAACTATAAAACTAAGTCATAACCAATATATTTCAAGCGATAACTTCATCGCAGTATTTCCCACGAACCTGCAAAACTGATCAGTGACTAGATGATAAATTAAATATATATTAAATATTAGCGAAAGACAGCGGAATAGTCAATTACGTGTACTTCTGAAGTTACGCTGGAATTCCAGAAGAGTAGCAAACATTTATAAAGGAGCGAGCTGCTGTTTTGCTTCCAATCATTAAGAATGCTTACAAAGTAATTTTGTTGAATTTAGAAAGACATATATAAATGGAACTTCAAAACATGTTCAAAATTATTCCTCCAGCTGCTCATTATTTATGGATTTAAATTTGTGTTAATTTCCACGCTGACAGACAGGTGAAAGATATAAAGAAACAAATTTGACTTCCACTTTTTCTCTTCGCAATGTAGATGGATTTTGAGTCATCCATTAATGTTACAGAATAACATAAGTAATTTTTTTGCTTCTCACATTTAATAAAATAATTAGCAGATCAAAAATGCAAAGGTTTATAAGGTACAGGCAATCGAGAAAGGTTGAAAAGCATCGATATGTTTTAGACAACTGCTAGCCAAACATAACTACATACAATAGTAAAAAGTCTAAGAGTAGGAAAACAATTAACTTAAACAGATGAAGTAAATAATTTAACTACAACAAACATCTTATAAATGATTATGAGAGAAAAAGTATCTCTAAAATAAAGAAATCAGTTTAGGATAAATTAGTGTCGACTTGGAAAATTCAAAACCACGACCGGGATTTGAACCACGGATATCCTGGTTTTTCGTCCAGTCGCTCTTACCCTTTGAGCTACCATGTCCAACTTGCCGTCGTAACACTAAATTCTCGTGCTAGAGAAAAGTATAACTATTACAAATTTTAAACAAATTACAGTCTATATCTCTAAAATATTTCCCTTCACAAAAATAATGTATTTGATGCAAGTTATGTAAAGTTCATTTAGAATGAAGAGGACTTCTGAGAAATTTCCCAGATAATTCAGAATATACTGGGGACTCTGTACAGGCCAGTCCAAACGTTGAACATTATTGTCTGCATAACACTGCACAGTAGCCGCCGAAACGTAGCATCTAGTATTGTCACCCTGGAAGTAACAGGGGTCCATTTCATAAAAACGCCATACTGTAGGGAGCATTAGGTTATCCACAACTGTACAGTACGCCTCTGAGTTTAGTGTGCCACAAAGATCACCAGTTGTCCCAAGCCGTAGTACGAGGAATACCCCCAAACCATCACTCCGGCACCAGCAAATTTCATGTTAGGTACTATACACTCTGACAAAAGTCGTCTCCGTGTAGCCGCCACACCCATACTCCTCCATCAGACCGAAATAATGTGAATCTAGACTCGTCATTCCGTTGAGCATATCTCCAATGTTCCAATGTCCAGTTGCGATAGACACCAAACACTACTTGAGTCTCATACGTGTATTGCTATTCGTGATATGCAGCTTAAGTGCTGCTGCTTCTCCCGAATGGTGGGCCTCTATTTGCAATGTTTGTCGCTGTTTGAAACTGCTGTCTGATGGCAGCCATCGGTAGTGCCCTGTTCTTTACAGTTTCACGTTTTAGGTTTTTGAGATCTCTCTTGATCAGAATTTTCTGTCGTCTTAAACTTTCACCATTGTCACAATGTCCATCGACCTTCCACTTACGAAGGGCGAAGTTACTGCTGGTTTGTGCCTATTTAACTTAGTGGCTATTGCCCTGCTAGACAGCCCATTTTGGCGGCAGCTCACAATTATGTCCTTATCAATGTCTGATAACTTTGCAACACGCGCCATCTAGTTCTCAACTGGTTCTTTTACTCACTGCCCGCTGCAACACAGAGGCCACGGCAGTCAAATGACATACTAAATGACCTATAACTATGGGCGCCCATTACTTATTGGTAGATATTGTATATTGAGCATAGGATATGTCAATCAAAAATGCAAATAGTGGTGAAACATTTCAGTGTAAAAGGTGATCTGGATTAGGGATTAACTTGAAAATCTTCGTGCCACGCCCTAGGGAGATGTATTTATTTACTTATTTATTTACTTCTTGATTTATCTTGTTTACGTTCACCGAGACACGAAGATACACAGATATTCTTCTAAAATGTTTTAAGAGTTTCAAAACCTGTATTTTCAATTAAATATTGGTATCAAATACAGTAATTTTCCTTCTTCCAACAGAAGAAGATATCAGAGAAGGAAGTAGTAATTATAATTTACTAAGCCTTTGTGCCGTGACATAGAAATCCTGTTCGCGTGCCACTGACTTGTGTATCATAAGTTCATCAATATGTACGCATGCTATGCATTTCAAATGTAAATAAGTATTAAGGAAAAGACGTGGGCATATTGTAACGCGCGATAAAAGTATATAAAACCCCAACCAAGTATCTCTTAGTGCTGGACTATGGTAACCTCCACAAGGAAGCCATTTGTTGTGTATAAAGAGAAGTGCACGATGTTGTAACTCACATTCTGTTAAGGCAGCACACTCACGACTTGCCAAGAAGATTGTGGCTCACTTAAATTAGAGGTTTCCTCAATGGTGTGAGCACGTGGCTGTAATCTTGAGTCAGGCTGCCACCACGATTGTTGCTAAGAGGCAGTTTGTCGTGTGCTCGTAATTTTCGCAATTGTTTCCAAATTACGGTGGATAGCGAGAGTTTGCCTTAGGATTCCCTCTCGTTTCCAATTCCCAGGTACTAAACGCCTATACCGGTTTGAAGATTCACCGACGATAGCTGTAGGAGTTTTCGTGCGTTTGTTCTCTCTAATCTCTATCTGCAAGACAAAAGAGCAACGGTATATTTAGCGAGAGAGATGGGCTATTCGGTAACGTGTGAGGCTCGCATTCGGGAGTTTCGCGGTTCAAATCCTGTCGAGGCAATCCTTCCTGACAGGATTTTATTTGGTTTTCCTAGTTTCTCATAACCGATGCCGTAAATATATGTCGGTTTCAAAATTTACATCTCAAATATTTTACTGCAGGTCTTAGTGTCCACCTGTGGTATCGTATGTAGCACTACTAACACTAAACACTACTGAAAAGACCTTATGTATTGCACTCATATCACTTTCTCTACCCATAAACAAACTCTTCTTACAAACGCTTATTCCTTTATCTTCTTATGTTAATAAAGATAAACGTTTGCATAAATCTCTTATTACTTTTTTGTTGTACTATATGAAGCTTTTGAAATTCCCCTCCTTTTCAAGACCAAAAGATATAAAATAAAAAACAATTTCCAATTTGAGTAAAGTATAAGTAATGAAAAAGTCAGACAAATAACAATTATACCCCATGAAAATGTATTCCACCTAAATTATGTTCGTAATATTTTTTTCCATTTCCTATAGTTTCAACTATGCAAACGACATACAGATTTAAGAGGACTTCTAAAGATATTCTCAGAAAATTCAAGATTGTTATTAAAAATGCTTAAACCTATGATATTTTAACCAAACCGTACAGCCATTTCTGTGAAAATCAAAGTTTTAAAGAAAATATATTTAATGGTTAGTCTGGCTAAGGGGGAGGGACTTGTTCTTGAAGGTACTTTATTGGAAGAAGCTGAACTTAATAGCAAGTTTGGTACTTTACCGAATTTTCGTTTACATACATACGCATAGACCTTTCTCTTTTTAGATTCAGGTGGTCGCAAAGCATGTACTTTCAGTGAAATCTTGGTATCGAATTTTTAAGTGCTATGCGATACTTCTTCCACTTACCATATGTAGAAGAGAGGGGAAAAAGAATACACAGGATGTTTCAAAAATAGGGAGCATAATTTTCAGATGTGCATTGTCCATGTGTACGAGGTCTGGAACCAGATAGGAACTTCTGGTTTTTTTTTTTTTTTTTAATATACGTGGACTCTTTGTGAATGCGTGACAGAGATAGCAGCACTGTAGACTGCATGGAACTCTAGTGGCAGCGACAATTTAGGACTGTTTTGATACATAAAATGGCGACGTTTTCATTGCAAGAACAGCGTTATCATTCATTTCCTCCACTTTCTTGGTGTAACACCTATTGAAATTCATCGCCAGTTGAGTGAGGCATGTGGTGATAAATGAAATGTGTAGTGTTTAACGCCCGCTTTTACTACATACGGCACCGCAGGCGATGACACTGATGGTACAGGAGATGAAGATGGAGCACCGGTGGAATGAGATGGCGGGGGAAACCAGAGATCCCGGAGAAAAACCGCCCCAGTGCCGTGTTGTCCACCACACATCTCACTTTGCGGTCCATTGGGAACGAACCCGGGCCGCCTTGGTGAGAGCCAAGCGGTATAACCACTGAGCCACGGCACGGCCTCATGTGGTGATGGTACCATTGATGTGTCTAATATGCGTTCTGGGTGCGACAGTTCAATGCTTCATTTCCGAGTTATGGCCTTCAACAACACTAAAATTCACCTGGAAGTTTTCCTTTCCACAGATGTTGCCGTGGAAGGAGACATTAACAGGACACTCTGACAGTACATTCTGAGGTGAAGGTTACATTTAGTTTTGTGTTTGGCGTTCGACTGCGCCCATGTCCTCAGTAGCTGTCAGACACACTTCATTCACGTTAAGGCGGATGACAATGCTCCATTGGCTCGTCGTTTCTACTAGGAGAGACACCCATAGCGACAATGTGCAGATCGGAAAACCTTTGTACGTCTTAATCGCCGACTGTGATAACAGCATGGAAGATTTAACTCTCCTTGTTTGGGGAGGGGCCAACCAAATGCTGAATCTCCAGCTGTGGAGTAGGAGGGTTCTGAACGCAGTGAACATGATACCGTTTATCAGCACACGACAGCAAACAATTGTGATATCTTATCAGGACGTGCGCAATACTCCTGCAGTTTGGAATTGTGTTCGCAGGTAAATGCCATATCGCTGTGAGATGCGTATCTAAGTAGGAGGTTGACATTTTGAACATCTTCTGTATTGACAAGGACCTGAGGAATGTAAAACTTTGCGGTGAATTTCAGTGATGTGAAGCATTTCCGGACACATGTAATAAACTGTTTTGATTTTCTACATAAGAGGAACACATATCTGAATTTTCAACAGAATAATTTGTGCAAAATGCGCGAGGGATGGTAAACCATGAATTAATCTCACCTTTTGTGTCGAACTTGAAGAATTCTTGTAGATGTATGCCTCGGCGCTCTGAAGCAATGAGTCCTATCTCTGGCCCTGGTACCGGAGTGAGAATAATTTGTATCCTATTATGGCAGAAAATAACAACTTTTCTCTTCTTTAAAAATCTTGGAATTTATTCCGCAAAAACCATTAATATATCTTGTCACAACGTTAACCTTTTTAGACTACGTCCTTTCATAAGATGATTAATATGGCATTGTTGCACTTTCAATTTCTGCAGACTTTCAGAATACACCAAAGAAAACACGTATTTCCACAACGGTGATCTTATACAGAATTACACCAAATTATCTATATATTCTTGAATCTCTTCGCATATGGGTTCTAGAAAATATAAATTACTTTTATCCTATTGGTCTATGTCACAACATTACGTAATCACATTATTATAATAACCAATAGGAACAATTTTACGTAACCTGTATAATTCTGTGGCCTTCCCAGTTTTACATTCTATTTTATACAAATCACATTTTTAGAACAACTCATAAAGTTTTTTTAAGTATAAGAAAAAGTATGAAATGACCGTGACAAATTTGTGTCCATTACGTATGCCAGGTAATACACCAAGAACTTAATTCCACATTAACTAGCAATTACTAAGCAAATTGCAATTTTATTTGATTTTATACATGTATAATCAATCTTCAGGGATTTTGCGGCTGTTCACTACACTAAAACCAGAAGAGGATAACATTTTTAATTTGGTAAACTCCTAATTTCAATTCGTTAAATTCACACAACTTTACCAATAGATTACTTTTATCTACAATATTTCTTCTGAAAATTACATATGTTACATCAATCGTTATAAATATTTGCAATAATAGTTTCATAATACGTCATTGATGTCCAAGAGGGGTTGTAACGTTTTAGGCTACCCAAAGGAAGGTCCCTATTCCAGGAAAATTCGCCAGGAAGTTCATTAAATAGCAGAAAGTAGTTTATAACTAGACCACGAACAAAATGCTGTTGGAGACCTCTAGCTTTCCCCCTCTAACGTTATTTTAGATTGCCTCTCCTCCATCGCGCGGGCTGCAGTGGTTATCTATTAAACTCGCTTTCCCCTTCACTGTTACATTCACTCTTTGCATTTTATTTCGAATCACTGCTTTGTTCCTCAGAGTTTAAAGAAACTATGATTCTATCTATTTATTGATCGATTGTGGGGTCATGTCCTAGGTAGTTATTTTCTGGTAACTTTCAAAATCAAAACAGCGTTAAAATACACGCATTTCGTGTTGTTTGCGATCTGTCGCATGCAAGAAGGGAGGGGTGGGAGTCACGTGATGCTTGGATGGTGTAGAAGGGGAGAAGGCTCTCCTGGCGCATGCGTACACCGAGATTGTTTGCGATCTACCTGTAATAAACTTGTAATTCTCTTCCTTATATATATATATATATATATATATATATATATATATATATATATATATATATATATATTACATAAGCCACATGATTATTTAACTCTAATACGGTGAGGGTAAATGAGGATGAAGGCATCATCAAATCTTTAAAAGGTGAGTCGGTAATTCTAGTTTTGAGACTCTGTACCTTATGCACGAAATCACGAGAAACGAGGATCTCAAAATGATCATTTCTACCAACTTAGCCGTGAAGTCACGTGCATTTAATTGAGTTTACCTCACTTACAACAGATTACTTAATTGTATTCTTCGCGAGGAGACAAATTTAAATATTCAATTGCATCTAAACAAGCGGGTCCTACTGATCTTCACCAGGCAGGATCTTTTTATCCACCCCATGCTGCTCTTCAATAGGTAAATCAATTTGATGTGATACGCTACAATTCTCTCTACGGAATGAATCTAAACATCACGTCTGCGCTATCAGTGGCCACGTCTGTTTAGCGCCTTCTTTTGTTTGTGGTGCATTTCTGCACTTATTGTTGCTCATTTGTCTGATTTTTAGGTTAGGTTTTGCCCTTCGCTAAGCTTATTTCTTTCCCGAACAGTTATCTTTTGATGTTTACTTCATTCCCATTTTTCCTTTTGACCATGGTATACTTCTTTCTGAAATATAGCTTAATGCTTTCCTGTCATTTTCAGTCGTAGCGTGCAATAGTATACGTTTGTTTAATTTCAACGTTACCTGTTCATTTTGTCTTGAGGCACCTGAGTGTGAATCTGCAAACCGTTACTTTCCTTTCTTAAAATGTAAATGTTTGCAACATTCCCTATGTTAGATAATTATTTTTATCCTCGCTATTTGCATAGTTAAACGAAGTGTATTTTTATCTGGGGCATAACTAGAAGTCATCAATACTTCCATACCTTGAAATCTCCATGACACCGAAGTATAACGCTATAAGATGAATCTTTGATGCTTCTTCAAAATTCTTAAATTCTTAAGTTTTACATTACTGTAGTTGTGCTGAACTTTATGCCAAACTTCACAGTATTGTCTCACAGGTGTCCTGTTAAAGGCATTAGGCTATTTCTTAATCCTGTGAACGCGTTTCCGGTGAGTGAATGAATGCAATATTCCATATATTCTAAATATAAACAAAAGAATGTGAAGCAGTATGTGAAGTAGTAGAGGTACTCATGTATGTAGCATACAGCGTTAACTGAGTTCTAAATGAGGCTAATTTAGTCGTCTCGTCAATTGCGTTCACTTACTCTAGAGACCGAAATCCTAAATCTGGTAGAAGGAAATAAGGACTTAAGATGTGAGATAATACAGTGCATGAAAATATTTGTTCTTTCCAATATCTTTCTGATATTGTTTCGCAAGTCTCAATGAAGTAGTATCTAACATGCCATATGAAATAATTTCCAGTAATATTTTGATTTTCAGTGTAACACAGTGATATTGAACAAAACGTGAGTAAAGTATTGTGACTTTGTGGATTACTAAGATTAAAAGTCCAATTTGCATAAATTCAAAATGTTTTTTATTTCCGTAGAAATACACTTTGTACACCTCTGATAACCGCAGAATGACGTAACACTCGCGTACGCAATCTTTAAGTCCGTCTGCCGCAGGACCACACTGCACCTCGTCTCTCAGCCCTTGCCAAACTGACTTCACTCGTATAGAAAATGAGTAGTTGTCAAACATTTTTAGGATTACTCACTCAGATGAGATGTTCTTCATATCTCAGAAGCGCGGTTATCCGTAGTGTTATTTATACATGGTCTGCGGTTTCGCAAAGTTTGGCGAACGCATCCGTAACTTCACGGCCTTTCGAAACGTCAGGCGAGGGAAACAGAGAAACTTCTAGATACCTCCTTGGCTCTTTCTCTCCCAGCCAGATCTCTGCTAGCCGTGGCTTGGTGCTATCTGTCTCTTTCACTCCCCGCTTCTCTCTCTCTCTCCGCGTTCGCTTACGCGCGGTCTCGTGACAGTATGGAACCATTTTTAAATAGACTGTACTAATAATAAAATATTTGTAATATATACAAAATAATCATTTTCGCCCAATGTAAATGTCACAATATAAAAACCTAAAGAAGCATGTTGCATTGATTCTCCGAGTGAAGTTTTTAGAAATTTTAATATTAAAAAGAAAGTTACTAGTTTCCTTTCCCTTTTAGAACATGATCCCGTGACATCTGAAAATGATAACCAAAACTCAAACTGGTTTTATGCCCTTTAGCATAGAAAACCATTAACAAGAACATAGATGCCGTGGTCGTTAAAGCTTTTTACCTGTGAGCATCTAGTATTAGTATTTAAAAATTAGTATCGGTGTCAAGAAGTAGTTATTGTCTCATCACCAGGTAATCAAGAGGGAGGGCTCCGGCGGTTTCATCTTGACTCATATTCGGGAGATCCGGTTCGATTCCCGTGACCGGCCTACCTGACCTATACGTCTTTCTCAGGAGTTTCCGGGCTCGCCAGGCTGGGTAGGTTAATTATACTTCCCGAATTACTGTGCCTCTATTCCATCTTCATTATCATTTCACATCATCTCTCATCTGGTGGTCTCTTTCAGGGACGGCGGGTATCTCGTAGTTGCATAGCAGAATGATATGTCCCGGCAAACATTTCCTCCTCCGGGCAGACCTGGTGGACCGTTTCAGGATCACGATGGGTGGGATGACGGTTGTATTACTCGACAGAGCGTTGAGACGTATTGACCTTCAGGTGACCAACGCTCCAATCGTCCCTTATCGGGTCTTATCTGGTAGATTAGAAGAGTACAATATTAGTAAGTTGAACAGTATGTTAAGAAACACAAATAGAGTGATTGGAAGCTGCGTATGTGTATATGATGATTTCTCGCGCCTGCGATGTATGACACGTTGCTGTGATTATATCTGAACAGAGTATACATACATTGGACTCGCCGTCTATGTGCGATAAGCTGAGGTAAACATCTCTGTGTTGCGATTTTTTTCCGATACGCCTTCTCGCTTTGCCATGTAGTACTGGCCTCTCGGGGAATTTTCCAACTGGTCAAATGAAAGGACTTTTGCCTCTGTATTGTCGTGGTTCTTTGGGACAACCGCCCTCTTTCCCCTCTCGTCTCATCCTTCTTCCCGGGTGTGCCCCACTTGGGGCATAGGTACAATAGAGTAAGTTTGGACCTCCGTGACGAATCCCTTACGTAGATTAGACCAGTTCATCACCAGGTGCAACTTTCTATCACTGTGTCAGTGTAGATTAAACTCGCACAAAATTCCAACACAACTTCCATTGCGTGTATTTTGTGATTTCTTCCAAAACGCACAACTGTTATTCTGTATATAAAGATAAAGCAATATGAAGTACTCTATGTGGAGGATAGCCTTAAATCATACGTCAGTTTATTTTGTAGGTTATGTTGCAGCTGGTGTAATCAGATAAGTTGCACACAGTTTAGTACGCTAACCTGTAGTTGTCCGGTGGCTGCATAGCGACACGCGCCATTCTATTTTAATTCTAAGACTATAAATCACAAGCGCCAAGCATTTTTCTCCTCCCATACAAGAACATTCTAGTTTTAAGTTACAGGTTGAAGGATAGGCGTTCTCGCAAAATTTGTAGTATTCCGTGAAGGTATTCCACTTTTAAAATTAAACCCTTCAACTGGAAAAAGAAAAAGGCCGCGGTGCTCGCCAACGTCATGCAGATTTGGAGCATTTTTACTTCTTATACTAAGTATAATAAAATACTTTTAAAAATTAGATCCATAGAATTCTCCGGAAATACAAATATGCGACTCTCTCCAAATTTATAAAAAAGGAACCACAGATAAAGGTTTGTGTATTGACCTTTCTGACTGTGAACACCATAACTCAAAAACGTAATAACTCAGCCCAAAGTAACTCATACTTAGTATTTAGGTTCAACATCTTCGAAGGATGATACACCATGAAGGTTTCCAAGAAAATCCCCCATCTCAGACTACCCTTTACTTTGCACATTTTTCAAATTTTCTACTTTCTCAAGAAAAGGGCTCAACGATCATGATTAAAATTCCATATTAACACGTGTATGCTTTAAGAATGCGTGGGAACATGTCAGATTCTTGTATCTTATTATTTAATGCACACTTACTGTGACTTGACTCGTTTGCACATCCTGAAATCCTTAATTCTGCTGATTGATGAGAGCTGCATTTTTTTAAGTCCTCCAACTTTAAGTCATATCGGACGATGAATGAAATTGGTGAAATGATGCTCAAATGAGTCCGGGGTCCATGGAGCTAAAAAGCTACCCGACATTCGTCTTTGAGGATAAGGGGAAAAAACCCGGAGAAACCTTATCCAGATAACTCACCCTGACCGAGATTCGAACTCGGGACCTCTTGAACGTGAAGCAGACACGCTACCATCTACGTTACCGAGGCTGGCGGCAGCAGCATTTTTTCATATTTCTCATGACTTTGACTTATGACAACAGCTTTTTGTTAAATCATGTCAACCACGTACAGGTGTCCGGACACGGAGTTTGCTGACTAAAGTAATCTGAGTCACGTAGATGCCGAATTGCAGTAGGAGGTTTTCGAGAAACAATATAAAGCTTAGCTTAGCTTGGGAAACGTCTACGTAGCTTCTTTAACGTAGGAACACTGATTTGGCATTAGGTCACCATTTTTGTAGAACACATATTTAATATTACTTAAGCCAGCAGCAAGAGCAGTCAGTTTAGAGTGTCGAGAGTAGAGACTGTGTGACTTAGGGAGTCAGTAGGATCCACAACCATACACTATCACGCGTCTCCAAGGTTAGGCCCTATGGGACTTGAATATTATAATGTAAGTGCAATCACTATTTTCACCTCAAGTCTCTTAAAGGCTTCGGGGGTGTTTTGTACTTCTACTCAGTATCTATAATATAATAAATGGGTTTAATATGAGCATAGGTGTTGTCTCTCCTACCTTTACAATCATCTACCTTTCGTATCCCTTTAGTTATGCCTTTAGTTGCGGGGTAGATTGTAAACCCTAAGTTGTAAGCTTTATAATTTACCCATACGCAACAATATGCCTCAATTATTTTTATGTCAAATGAAAAATATATTTATAAATTTTGGGGAGTGTCCACAGAAGTCATCTTCATTCTGGATGACTTTTGGATAACTTTTAAACCGTAATAGATAGGCAAAATCTTACTGAACAAAAAATACTAATCCGGTTAAAAAATTCAATTTATGTTAAATACATTATTTGTGGAGTGAACAATTTCTGTGGCATTCCTTTGCATTTGAATTTTCCATTGTGAATTGGTTGTTTGTTTTCTATGTGTTTAACATACAAAGACACTGAAATTTCAAAGACGACACATACTGACCACTCTTAAAAGATGTGACTACCCCTTAAGCCTACTGCACTCTCCTATTCCCATTGGATTGTATTGGATTGGATTATGGTACGGAGGGGACTCGGCACGGAATACCAGTTTATGCTTCCTAAGTGGAGCATTCCCGCGAGGAAGGATGAGGTGAGAGGAAACAGAAGCCGGTCGTCCAAGGAGTCACGAAAGTGCAGAAGGTAGGATTTCTACTGAGATACCTCTCCTCTAGTGTCGGTTGTGGGTTTATGTATGACAGCTACAATCGCAAGTACCTCTAAAAAGAATATTGTGACTAGGTTCAGTCATCCATGTCACCTCACTAAAGTAAATTCAAATTTCTCTGTCACTTTACTTTCTCTCATATGTAGTACCTTAATAACCACAGAAATAACATCTGCATGCTTCCACTTTACTCCTGAGGCATCACAAACCAAGACCTCTATCTTGCAAAACAGTGTCGTCACAGCTTCACTCGTAATCAGGCTTTATGTCCCATCTAGCTCACTATCTCACTCGCTAGCACGCTCGTTTATGTTATAAGTAAGGCCCGGAAGCTGTTGGCCTAAAACTTCTCTAAAAATGAGCTATAAAATGCCCTTAAAATATAAAAAATGCACATAAAATGTAAAAAAAATGACTTAACAAAAATTAACAATTTCTTTCATAATAATAAATTAGTAACTGTGACAAACAAATAATGAATAGAGGTTCGAATAACCACATTTTAAAATTAACTTGTCTTAGTAAATAATGCAATTGTTGCTACTAATAATAAATAAATTCAAAATCCATCAGGACATTTTCAATTATATAAAATAGGAAAAAAAAAAAATAAGTTGCTGTGCCCATTAGCCAAAAGATACCTTACTGAGCTTTGCAGTACACCACCATGGTCATCTTCAAGTCATCAAAAGTAAAGAAACGGCGGTTTTCAGCTAAAACTGTTCTATACTTTGAGAAACTTCTCTCCACTTCCACAGATGTAAGGAGCCCATGGGTCAGGGTCAAGTTGGCCACGGGAATTGAACCTCCTGAATGCGGGCTACAGATGAAAATGCCAAATAAATTCTTGAAAAAGGAAGGAAATGACCGGGAAATGCATCTAAATATTAAAAATGTCTTTATTATTTATTAATATTTAGATGCATTTTCCGGTCATTTTCTTCCTTAAGAAGTTATTTGTCTTTATTATAGCAATTTTAATAGAATAGAAGTGGAAGGGAAAATATCTGAGAAGATACCGGTCAGAAGAGGGGTTCGACAAGGAGATTCTCTTAGTCCATTACTATTCAATTTATTAATAAATGAAATTATAAAAGAGATCAATACAATGGATGGATATAAAATGGGAAATAGAAACCTTAACATTGTATGCTACGCTGACGATGTCCTGATGGCAAACACTGAGGATGACTTACAAAAACTGCTATATAGATTCTATCTTGGATGTAGAAACTATAACATGAAAATATCATTAACAAAAAAGAAATCAATGAACATAAGTAAATCCCCGACACTTCAAAAACGAAACAGATTCTAGAGCCAAATGAAATGAACGTCTTAAGAAAAATTATAGGAAGAACACGACGAGATAAAATAAGAAGTGAAGGTATTAGAAAGCAATTAAACATTCAAGCAATAGGTGATTGGGTGGATAGAAGACAAAGCGAATGGAATGACCATGTATCCTGTATGACATCGGACAGAATCGCACGTATAGCAAGAGACTACTTACCAGCAGACGGAAGAAGATCTCCTGGAAGACCAAAAATAAAAGATGGAAGGACTCTTAATTTCTGGAAGGAACAGGCCGTAGGCCTATATGATCAGAAGAAGTTTTTATTATAAAAATGTGAAAAAATACATTTTGATGTCCTATAATAACCGTATATATCCAACGTATTTGTTCCAGAATGCGCTTAATATCCAATAAGCATCGTCTGTTACTACTCAGAAGAAAAAAAAAAAGATGACTTTTCATCAAAATCCGGGCCCTAGTTATAAGTTTGCAAGAGACAAACGGAATAAACTTTATAGGTAATCTGAGGTTTAGTTTGCAGTTCTACTTATCTTTTCAACCAGTCAGTCCTCGAGATACTCTCTGCCTAAAGGCGCTGAGTATCACGTACGCCTTTGTGTAAAATTCTTGGACAAATTATATCCAGAAACACCATTGTGTTCTTACGCTTTGTGACTGTGAGGAAATTCTGTACTAAAGCTTCCAGGAGTTAAAGTTTCAGCTTTGGTAATTAAAATATGCTACTCAATAATGCTTACTTAGTTTTCAACAGCACCTACCAAAGACTGAATTACCATAACAACAGAAGCTTCAGCGTAAAAGTGTGAGGAAAGTGGGTCTTTCTAAACCTGAAACCTCTTATGAGGTTTAGTAAAGAAAAGCGCGTGTAACTGTGGATGGGTAAACAACTAAGAAAGAAATGGAACAGCTGTTAAGGTTATGGCAAACAGGTTCATGGAATAACCTTAATAGGTAGGAAGGCAACTAGGCGTGGGAGAGAAGGCTTTTCTTGGTGGAGCAACAGAAATTTAAACAAGCTGTTATAGAGTGAACAATTTATCGTGCCAGAAACTATGAAGATGGAGAAATAGTATCGGGGGCAGATGGACGTAAGCATATTAATGCATTGTTCAGTGCAATAACTGCGGTTAAAGTATGCATAAATTATATATTTGTATGAACCAGCAGCTGTCTGTTATGTATATGAATTAAATGACGTTCCAAGTACTAGGCACAATCGAGAAGCTACTGCAATGTTGTTCTAATCGCTACCGTACGAGACACTTCTCGATTTCTAGAGGTTAAAAAGGAACGATTTGATGTACCCGCAGTCAAAACATCGTTTATTATAACTACCCTGACACAATTTGGGAACTTAATAGGAAAATGGAAACAAGGAGTTTCTTCGTGTTAGAAATTATTTTACAATATTAAAATTAACTACTGTAAATTTTGAATTGCTAATGTAGCTATTTGATGGAACATTTGTTCATTTCTATAGTTATTTACAAGGTCTGTTCACTAAAGAATGATCACAATTTTTTTGACAACGTACCTTTACTCATCCTCATAATTTTAATGGTTGTTCTCAAATTAGTCTCCCCTGAATGCGAATGCGCTTGACCCAGCGTTTCTGCCAGCCTTCAAGGACATGCTGGAAATAATTTTTGAGAGGTCCTTCAAAATCGCATCCGCAACCTTCAACACTGCTTCTGATGATGGATAGTGCCTCCCAAGAAGGTGTTTCTTCAAGTTAGGGAATAGAAAAAAAGTCACATGCGGCTAAATCCGGACTATAGGGAGGGTGATGGAAGAACTTCACGTTGATTTTTGCAAGATATTCAGCAACAACATTGGCAATACCTAGCCACGCATTATCGTGGTGCAACATCCAGCCTGATTCACGGAAATGTGGCCTTTTGAGCTTGATATGGACTTGAAATGTTTTCAGGACATTCCTGTAGTATTGTCCAGTTACTGATGTGTGTGCTGGTACAACATGGTGATAAACTATTTCATGAATATCAAAGAATGAGATGACCACAACTTTCCCAGCAGAAACAACCACTTCTGCTTTTCTGGGGGGTGTTGGTGATGAAGGATATTTCCACACTGAGCTTTGCTGTTTGCTCTCAGGATCAAAAGTATGTAGCCAAGTTTCATTAGCAGTGATTACGTTTCAAAGAAACTCCGGATCTGCCTCTAACATCAGCATTAACTAAATTTTTACCTCCATTGCAGTGGCAGGCGATACTGAACATGTCTGAACTTACCTAGTTCTCACAGGCGGGAACCAGGAGTACCAACAATGAAACTACTGCGGCATATTTGTTTCACATTAAGCTAACAGAATGCAATAAGATTGCATTTTAGTGCGAAAAATTATGACCGTTTTCGCAGTTTCATCAGCAGCGATTATGTTTGAAAGAAACTCCGGATCTTCTTCTAACATCAACTTTAATGCAAATGTCTTTTTGTTTGGGAACCAACAGTCTTGGAACCCATCGCGCACAAATACGTCTCGTGTGTAATGTTTCTGTCACCAACGTGTGGGTGGCACACAAGGAAATGTTCAGTATGTGAGAAAGTGATCTTGAGGTAATTCGTCGACCCTCTCTCACAATGGCAGCAGTGTTGATGTTTTCCTCCGTAAGAGCAGTAACTGGAACACCGGGTCCACCTTCCTTTGAAATTGATTGTCTCCCCTTTTTAAACATTTTAAACCACCTCGAGATGTGCTGTAGGGAAGAACAGACTCTCTATAGGTCTCCTGTAACATTGTATAGGCCTCAACTGAAGATTTGTTCAGACGAAAGCAGAATTTCAAAGCCGCATATTGTTCCTTGCGTGTTACCTCCATTGCAGCGGAAGGCGATACTGAACATGTCTGTCATAGTGTTTCTTCCTCATAGCCTTTCTCGAGACTGTTAATGTATTCAAACCGAGTGATGTTTCTAAACGTTAAGTTTTCTGTATAATCTAGGAATTATTTATTAAATACTCCTAAGTAAAAGCTTTATTCAGGTTTTATGTATTACTTTTTCTAATGTACATTGTGACTGAAATATATAACTATTTGTAATTTTAAGGTTATTTACTTTAAATTAAAAAAAGAAATGATTGTACAATATAAAACTCTAATAGCTAAACAAAATTGCAATAGCTAATCAAATCTATAGCTGAAATTGTATCTCATGTAGGTAAATCTTCTTTTACTGGCTTGTTTATTTCATAATTTTTTCATTTAATTACTGAGAAAAGTCCAACCGTTCTAAAAACTTCTTTGAACACTTCTATATCTCAATGAAGGTGATATTTTCTGATACTTTAGTACAGTTACAGTGAAAATAAATGAAACAAATTGGCAGAAATTAATGTAGAGCCAAGTTTCTTAAGGAGATTGATGATATTAAATTTTCATTTTGTTTATCAGTATAATTTCTTTTTCTGTAAGCCGATATATAAAGCAATCATAACATGCATTATTATAAGTTTAGATAGCCCATTATAGACTACATATGTAAATTATCATATATATCTAGGAGCGAAACAAAAATATTGCGAACAAATGTTATGATAAAAATGCGTAAAACTGAAAGAAAAAAGCATACGGAAAGGGTAAAGTGCATTGAAAGGAAGCGCACTGGTGATTGAAACATATCACTGAGCTTTTAAAAGTTACGGATAGTCAAAAATGACTCTTTGGTGTTTGTAGAACATCTGAGTGATATAATTTAAAAAGTGAAATTTTTGTTCTTTTTATTTAAGAACTTAGTGCCTGATTTTCTTGATAAGATATTAGTTATGGGAACCCGAGGAGCCTAGTGATCGCTTAGGAAGGATGAGATCCCGCCCCTCCAAAACCAGTAGGGCTATGGAAAGCGACTGTAGGCATGTAAGTGAAATCTCATAAAGGAAGGAGACTACTAGCGATGCGGGTGTCATGACCCTATTGCCCCACCCGACTGACCCGATATTACAGCATCCACCTGCTGCTGGTTCTGGACAGACTACCAGCAAAACTGGTTCTCCCGGTCATCTCCCACATTCCTCCCCCGTCTCAACCGAATTTCTTCTACTCCGTCAGCATTCGCAAATGACTGCCACAGAAGATTTTGTATCAAATCTTTAATAAGAAAATACTTCCTCCATCTGAACATTATTTCTCCAACTTCTAAATTTTTCAAAATCTTTTCACGATTACATATCCTTTTCCTAAATCATCACTGTCATAACTTTTAGCTAGGAATAAACTGAAGATTATGGCTGCAATGAAATATGCCATTCTGTAATTGTAGTTCCTTATACCAAAACACTAGTCATGCTCTCAGTAGCATTTTATGTAATCTTAGCATTACGAATTTAGGTGTACAATTCAGGTATCCTATTTCACATATTTTAAAAGTTTCATTCAATATATTGTATTTTTGCAGCCTTCAAGTACTGTCACTCCTAATCGCTTTCAGTTCTATTCTGCCTCCTTTGTAGACTTTACTACGAAACTACATATTAAAGAGACATAAATAATCTGTGCTTTAAGCGTACACAAGGTATTTCAGATAACACAATACCGTTAATAAGCTGTAGACTTTAGAAGCCCAATTTAGTTTTGATGACCACCTAATTCAAATTTATTCCAAATTTCTTTCCAGTGACTGCCAATATTCATACACAATTACTTGAAGTAGATGATTTACTGAACAAAAATATACTTACACGGACGTATGTATCTAATATTTTGGTAGCATTTATGAAACCGTGCTTCTTTTCTCTAGTTTACTTCTTAGAATTGTTCAAGCAAATTTTGGATATTATGTTTTTCGAGCTTGTTGAATTTCAAAGAAATTACCACTGAAAATAGTACATGAAAAAGGTTATGTTTTCTAAATTACCCCTTTCAAAGAAGCAAAATAAGTTTAATTTTATATAGATTCATAGTTGGTTTTTTTTTTTTCGCAAGCCTGTCTGAAAGCGATTTAAGTTATAGCGCCTATTATTTCATTTCTGTCTCGATGCCAGTTTTAGGCGGAAGTGTTTCTAGAAGAGATAATAAAATTATTACTGATATTTTCTGCATCTACATAAAATAAGCTCGAACAACACGTTATAAAAGGAGAGGATCTAAAGCACATATTGTTGTCAGTAAATGTAACTGGTGCAACATCTTAAATCTATGGTTAATTTAACAGATCAAGTCCTCCTCTCATTCATAAGAACTTACTTTCGTATCTCAGTACAAAGTAGATCTTTTTGTTAGATATGTAGAAGTTTCAGAAGTGATCGTAATTTTAGAATAATGGTTCTCAGGACGTCAGGCAGTTCTGACCTGTATGAATAAATGTTTTTTCACTGCAGTAAGCAATTGTGTAAGCAGAATAAATCAGTATAGTTTTATTCTGTTTTACTTCTCTCATTTCTTACTTTTATGGTATCAATTGCTATCAAGCTGTATGCTATAAACTCTTGCTTCCTAAATGGTAATTAAAAGTATGTAAAGTGAATCGAGTTAGCTGTATCATATTTTTATTTAAGTATATGCTATATTTTAATATAATTTTATTTGGTTGTACACGAAACAAAGGGTTTATTATGGAGGAGAAGATAGGAAAACGTTCATCTAAAATAGTTTTATCCCATGTAGAAACTCCTCTTATCAATGGATATTTAGGATTTTATATACGTTTTGTTAATTTTACTACTTTTACAGTGAAATCTACCAAGAACTTCATAGTTTTAAACAAGGCCTATGAAATATGGTTATTACCAAGAGTAATTTCAGGCAATTCTTGTATTATGGTACCAACATTTGAAAGATTTAGTTTAATGCTACCTTCATATATTCCTTGCAATTTTTACAATATTAGAACTGGTTAGGGCATGAAACATGATGGATAACAACACTATATAACTAGTCTATGTACCATTTTTTATTTTAATAAAACAAATTCAGTTTCGAAATGCGAAAATTTATTTATTTTAATACTCCTTTGATTGCAAATTTGCTACTCACAATGAGTGAGTCAGTAAGTAAGCTACTAGATTGCATTTCAAAGCTTAGTTTCGGATTCTAAAATGCCAAGTAATCTTACTTGTTTTCGGAGGGAAATGTTTGGAAAAGCATTTAGCTGAAGCAATTCCGTCAAAGAAGTGCAAATAAGGAAATAGAATAAATACTTGAAGAAGATGTTGGTTTTGTTGAAAGCAATATATTTTGAAAACGCCATATCCATTCTTGTTTACGTAGTTTGAACTGAGCTTTGTAGCTACTGAATTTATAACACACGAAACGATTTGATGCTACTGAAAATTTTCAAAATGTTGAGCATATTTATTTGGAAAGGTAATTTCTTGACTATATATTTTTATTTACATAATAACTGCTGTTTTGTAAGCTACATATGCAGTCCCCAGTTAGTTTACCACTAGATCATTAAAGCGCTGGGCAGATCATATCATCCTAGACAAACATGTAATTGAAAATAGAATATCTTCATGTTGGAATACTATTGGCATTCCCTGAGAATCTATTCATGATAACTGTATAATATTAGAGAAATAATTATGGACTAGTTTAAATTCAGCGGTGTATGTACTTTCTCTGAGAACTTTTTAGGATTTTAAAAGCAAAACAAAGAGGCAAATAAAGACAACAAAGTTGCTAACATGTACTAAATATCAGCTTACCAACAAAAGAAACGATCTCAAGACCTGCTCCATTTTTATCAATGCAAGATATCGTTGCTACAGAGACACGACATTCAAGTACTCAAAAGAAATAAAGGAAGTGTCATTAGGCACAAGGGTCCCTTTGCTGTTTAAGGAAATTTCAGTTTTCCTTCTGTGTAAAACGATCCCATTTTCAATATAGTGTTTCTTGCAGAGCTGCGTATTCAGACCTAACATTCTAACATTCAAGGCCCAATAAACACTTTCCGTCCTTCAAATTCTGCTAAATAATATCATGTTATCAGAAGTGGGCAGGTCTCGTACACAAACTTGTGATAAATGATGATACATTACCATAAATGGGCATGGATGGCATTCGCCTCATCCTCCAGTTACGACCAGCAATAATGTTAACAGCGCCACATGTGGTGAATATTGTGAGACAGTGACGTGAATACTGTTATATTTTTGGGTGCTACGTAACCATTACTTCACAAAACTCGGATAACAATAAACAGGTGACACTGTGACGCACTCCAGAAATGTAATTCCAGGATCACCTTGATGGGATTGCCAGAGTACATATGTCGCAAGTACATTCAGCCGAAAAAGGACCGTATTATTAAGGTGGGCCTATCTATCGAAATGCAAGCGATGTATTGTGTGTGGGATGTTATTCACGTTTGATATCATCAGCTTTGTGATGTTCTGAAAGTTACTGCTTTAGCAATCTTGAAATTACAAATTTATCTTTCATAATATCATAAATCCATCCCATAACAATGTTTTCCATTGGATAACAAGCGAATGCTGTTGCGACAGACTACAGCGGATCAAGGCCGACTGCGTGACGGCTGCATCTTCTGCCTCCATCCACACCAGGTTGATAAAGTACACGGCTGTTTATGAGTGACATTTCAAACTTAGGAACTTGATCTTCAATCATCTCCTCGACCGTTCGTTAAGACTTAACAAGGCTGAAAGTATACTGCACTAGAATTCTCACCATGAGAAAAATTCCACTTAATACCTGGATCTTCTGGTTCAAATTGCAGCAACATTATCATATTACAATTTTAATCATTATTAGTATATATATATATATATATATATATATATATATATATATATATATATATATTATCTAGTAGTACCGACACGAAGTATCCAGCCACGGTGAGCCGAAGATCTACATATGATTCAAGCACAGGCTGTAGTATTGAATTCCTGAATCAGGTTCTACCTTTACAATATTGCAGCTTAATATATGTTACAAACTAACCCAAACAGCCGGTATCTCATTGGAAAAGGAATTAGATTGCTGATAGCTTTCATCGCCTTGAGAAACATCGATTAAATCAAAGTTAAAGTAATTCAAACCAAAGCTATGATTATATTTAATTGATTACTCAAAAGGAAATAATACAATTATTTCAATTATTTGATCAACAATTGCCTTCAGCGTCCCTAAACCAGTTCGCTGGGTTTTCATTTTTCTAATCTTAGATAACAATTAATTAACATTTCACTAAGCTTACGGTTGTGCACATTTCAGATTATCTTTCTAATAGCTGTTGTATACTGTCTGTCAAACTATGCCAGCAGGAACTTCAATTGGAAAATATAATTGCAAAACCAACATACTGAGGAGCTCCGTCACTGGCCGCAGTAATGGAATGATTTATTAACAGACGTTCACAGATATCTGCGCATTAAAACAACAAAACCAATGCATTCTGCGGCAGTGGTACTTAAATAATTTAGCTCATTTCCGTGTGTTTTTATAAACCTCACGTTTAGTTTAGCGATCATTTATCAGTCGGCAAATCGTGACCAAAGACCTGCAGCACTTTGCTACCTCTGCAATTGAACGCTTAGTGGGCGGAGTGCTTTTCAGGCAGTGACAAAGTTGTGCTATTATAAGGTTACTAGATAAATACCTTGTGCTCTAAATTGGTTGTTTTTCCAGTTATCTATATCGTAAAATTACGAAACTTCTAATGGTATCTTGTAAGAAGGTTTTAAAGAGTTGCCCAGCTCTTGTCAATATTTTTTTTAATGTGGGGTTTGAATACTATTTGAGCCTGCACCTAAATTTATATGTTGTTTCGTGTTTTTGTACCAATTGCTTCTGTTTGTTTCTGGCAAAAGCAGGCCAGTTTAAAATTCACTAGGATATGTAGATAAGGAATCCATCCTTTCTAACTGCCTAGATTATAATCTTAATTTGCAATGGCCAAAAGCATTAATGATTACTGTTTTGCAAGCATTTCTCTTCCTTAAGCAATTTAAAATTGAAATTAGTATAATATTTCGGATTGGAGTTTAAGTTTTATGTGTAAAGATCAACAACTGAATAATATGAAATAATATAACAAAAGTCATTTTCAAAACTGCTATTTTCTAAGTATTTCAGAGCAGTACAAGAAAATTATTTATCAAATTCATAAACATGATTTTTAAAGAAGTTTTCTACTATTTTAACTGTGGATTTTATAATTATTTAAGTTGATGGAAATATTCATTTCTTCCACAGTAGCCGTGTGTAGGCTAAGGTTTGAATGAATAGAAGCAGACTGAAAAATTCAATGCCATAGCCGAGATTTGAACCACGGATATCCCTCTCTCCGTGCGGTTGCTCTAACCAACTGAGCTACTATAGCCAACATGCCGACATGACATTAAATTCTCCAATTGACTCATATGTTTCCCGGTAAACCACTAGGGGCTCTCATAGGCTATGAGACACGCACCTTTTGTGGCGACTTACTATGCTGTAAGTACTTAAATCCCAGGCTTCATAGGCTAAACCCAGGCTTCCGGGAAACATGAGTCAGTTGGAGAATTTAATGCCATAATAGCTCAGTTGGTTAGAGCAACCGCACGGAGACCGGGAGATCTGTGGTTCAAATCCCGGCTATGGCTTTGAATTTTTCAGTCTAGCTCTATTCATTCAAACCTTAGCCTACACACGGCTACTGTGGAAGAAATGAGTATTTCCATCAATTAACTGAATAACATAGTGGTTTAACTATGAAGCCTGTGGTTTAAGTACGGTAATGTTCAATAAAGAATAATCATAATTTGTTTACTGTCATAATTTTTCGAACTAAAATTCAATATTATAATATTCTGTTAGCTCAATGTGAAACAAATATGCCGTAGTAGTTTCATTGCTGGTACTCCTGTTTCGCGTCTGTGAGAACCAGGCATGTTCACACACATTCAGTATCGCCTACCGCTGCAATGGAGGTAACATGCAGTTAAAGTTGATGTTAGAGGAAGATCCGGAGTTTCTTTCAAACGTAATCACTGCTGATGATACTTGGCTACATCATTTTGATCCTGGGAGCAAACAGCAAAGCTCAGTGTAGAAATCTCCTTCATCACCAACCCCCATAAAAGCAAAAATGGTTGCTTGTCCTGAGAAAGTTATGGTCATCTCATTCTTTGATATTCATGGAATGGTTTACCAGCATGTTGTACCAGCACACACATCAGTAACTGGACAATACTACAGGAATGTCCTGAAAACATTGCAAGTCCATATCATGCCCAAAGGACCACATTTCCATGAAGCTGGCTGGATGCTGCACCACGAGTAATGCGCGGCCGCATATTGCCAACGTTGTTGCTGAATATCTTGCAAAAATCAACATGAAGTGCATCCCTCACCCTCCCTGTAGTCCAGATTTAGCCCCATGTGACTTTTTTCTACTCCCAAACTTGAAGATACGTTTTCGTGGGAGGCATTATCCGTCATCAGAGGCAGTGGTGAAGGCTGCGGAGGCGATTTTGAAGGATCTCTCAAAAATGGTTCCCAGCATGTCTTGGAAGTCTGCCAGAAAGGCTGGGAGAAGTGCATCGCATTCAGGGGAGACTATTTTGAGAAGCATCATCAAAATTATGAGAATGAGTAAAGGTACGTTGTCAAAAAATTTGTGATCTTTCTTTATTGAAAGTCTGGCTCCACTCATTCAATTATTTAAGTGTTTTGTTAATATTACTTGTAACAGAAAAAGTAATTCACAACGTTTAATTAAAATAAAATTATTTAGAAGTTATTATACATTGCAACAATGAAGCGTTTAAGCGAGTTGTTTCAAATTACTGGATCGTTTGGCAGGGTTTCCTAAGCGATGTAATATAAGAGATGAAAAGTTCAAGTTTTGATGTACAAATGGAAAATGCAGCATAGTAGCTTGCATTAATTAAAAACGCAAAAAAAAAAAATCATTTGTTTTGTGGATATAATCAGAGAAACGTTGCATTAGTGGTTTTTCTTTAGGAGTTTTGACCATATGGTTAAAAGACATTTGAAGAAGATAAGGCACATTCCTAAACTTTCATTTACAATATGTGCAACTTTGAAATGACTATACTCAGTTCTCCCAGAATTCGAAAATGGACCGTTTTTATTACCCTCTCAAATATTAAAATCAATTTTACAAGTTCATAGGCATATGGTACACCGGTAGTGTTCTCATTTCATAATTTTAAAAATGTCTAACAAAGACTTCAACGAGGACAAAAAAAATGTTAAAAAGAAGCTGCGCTTAAGTTTCTGGGATTTGCTTTACCAACTCGATTTCAAAACTTAGCGGCAGAATCTCATAAGCTACAGCTGTAAATTCTACTAGCCATATTCAAAATTGGTACTCAAAATCCAAAACTTTTCTACATATATTAGATTCTGGATCACAAATGAAGAAGTAGCTTTATTATTTTTATATGTCTTTATTACCTACCAGGAAGCTAGCTGTTGTTTTTGCAATGAGAGCCATAGCACCAGCTATCAATTGTTCACCATAAATTTTCATTGATCTAAATCTAATATTTCCTTCCCAACTCCTTAACCTAATACTGTGCATAAAGAATTAGTGTAGGCTCTTAATCTATTAATACACAATTCTTATTTCTTTCTTTTAAAAAAGGAATTCTTGCGGGCATTAAAGTTCCATAATTACTTAAAAGCACAGAGCTGCATCGTTTCCATTTAATACAAAAACCAAAAATTGAGGATTGTGAATATGAGGATTCCGCCTCTCAGGCCATTAACTTTTTGTTAAAACCTTATATGACTATCTTCACGGTTGTTAATAAATATTGATTTCCTGGTTTCTAATCTAGCAATTTTATCTCTTTATTTAGCATAAAACTAATTTGATGAAAATATGAAGTACAAAGAAAACTAGGCAAAGCGTTGCATGAGCCTTATTAAAATATCTGCAATAAACACCTGAGCTTATAACTATATCGACAAAAAATGTATTACTTTTATGCATGTTTTATTCCATAAAAACCATTTTCTATTCCAAGCAAACAGTATAGGTGGTCGATTTTCGTTAAGGCACGGCCTCGTAAATGGGAGGTCAGAGTTTTAAATTCCGCCAGTAAGGCCTTACTGATTCATATATTTTTAATTCAATTATTTATTGTGCATATTCCAAAATTTTACAATTTACAACTTTTGGCTACATTTATTTTTCTTTACCTTGTTGCTACCTTGGCTTACATGACACCCTGGTCTTCTGCTCTGCCAGGTAGCCCTTAACCTCCATGCCTCCTTGTTACTTAATTAGTCATTCTTCCCCTCATCTTCCTTTCTTATATTCTTTACATTTCTGACCAGTTTTTCTTTTACTTTCTGCAAGAATTCACCAATACTTCTTACCTTCTGTTCCTTCCTGCCCGTTAACATTTTTATAGCTACTATTTTCTTCTCTACTTTCTCCCATTTTTCCTCCCAAACCTTTTTTCTCCACATTGCAACCTCCTCGCATTCTGTTACGTAGTGTTCTATGCTTTCTTTCCCCCCCACACAATCCACATATTCCTTTTTCCCTACCCCTTATCCCTCTTAGAAATATTGTTCCTCTTCTCATCGAAGCTAACCCTTCCTTTTTTTTTTTTTTTTTTTTTGTAATTTACGTCCTCCAACGTTTAGTCATATCGGACGATGAATGAATGAAATGGGTGCAAATTATGCTCAAATGTGTCCGGGGTCCATGGAGTTTAGAGTTACCCGACATTCGTCTTCAGGATAAGGAAAACCCCGAAAAAAGCCGTATCCAAGTAAATCACCCTGAACGAGATTCAAACTCGGTACCTCTTGAACGTGAGGCACACACGCTACCATCTATGCTACTGAGACGGGCACTAACCCTTCTCTCTCCTGCCTATTACAGTGATCTACATATGCTTCTCGTCCCCGAATTCTTTTTATTTGTTTGTAAAATTGTAATGATTTCATATTTTCTGGACTTCCCCTTATCTCCTGTCTTTCTATATCTTCTGTTTTGCATTTTACCAATTTACCTACATCGCTTGTATTCCTTTCCTCAAATCTCCATATATCTCCCATTCCTATTCTTCCCAAAATTCCTCCTATCTCTGCCCACCAACTATTTGAGCTCTCTAATGTTTTTGCTGTTTCATGCATAATTTCATAATTTCCCCTTCTTCTTTGGCCAAACGCATATACCAAAATTTTATTATTCTTTCCATTATTATTCCATTTCTCTTTATCTTTCACAATTCTGCTAAAGCTACTTCCCTAGGTGCTGATCTTGGTAATCCTAGCAGCTCTTTACAAAATCTTCTGAACTTTTGGCCCACCATCCTGTTTACCTCTGTGACCCCCCCCCCCCCAGATCTCCACTGCATACAGCATTCTGGATTCCATTAGTGCTTCATACATTCTGTCTAACCGATTGGTTGTCATTTCTAGCTTATATTTGCATATTCTTATCCCATGTACATATTCTCATAAGAATTTCTTAAAAGTGGGTGTGATAAGCTGTTGACATTCTTCCTGAAAAATGTTTTTATATTGAGGAAGTAATATGTATTACATCGGGATGTTATACATTGCTAAATATGATGTAAAACATTTTTCATGAGTGTCCTCCAAACATTACCAGAAATTTCATATAAATGTAACAAAAATTCGTAATATCTCTTAATTAAGCTCCATTTTACAAAACCTCAATTGTGGATTTCTAAATAGTGCTTTTTATCTTCTTAACATCCCCAGAACGAAAATGTAAATATTCATTTGGATTTTAAAGGCTAATTGGTGAAATTTCAAAACTAGAATGTATCCAGGTAATTTATTTCAACTATTTGAGTTGTCTAATCTTTTTTGCTGTCTCATGCACAATTTCATAATTTCCCGATTCATAACTGGTATATGCCGGTAAGTTATCTTTAACTTAGGCCTGAAAAGTTTTTTTCTGCAGTTTCCTTTCTTAAACTTTTTATTTGGTATATCATTAAATGTCCATTGCCTTTAAAGCAGTTTCTGAAATAATGCATGACACACCCACCTACACAGATACACACGTGTATTACTGCCTCACTTTATAATCATTTATGCTCTATAATTTAATTACTGTATTACATTTTATAATAGACACTTAAAACGTATAACACAAACAGGCTTATACCAGATCTTTTGCTATGTAACTATAGGCTTCAGCTATTTGAACGACGCTAACTCGATAGCGTCATTATCTCGCGGAGATTGAAAACAAATAAATATTTCTTTAAAATTGTGCATTGTACAATGTTTAATATTAAAACAAGTTTTAAGAGGCGGGACTGCAGAGGAACGTTTATGCTCCTTCTCACCTTTCTCTTTCTTCTTATCTAAAAGGAAATTTTTCTTGAAAGGAAATGCATGTGAGTAGCACGTACACCTAAATGTACATAACTGATATAATCAAAGAGTCGAAGATTTTTGCCCTAAGATAACTCCTCCAGTAGTTGTTGTTCTCCGAAGCGTTTTCCTAATTGCTATTCCTTTCAGTTCTGCAGTGAAAGTGTATGTACGTGCTTGTGTACGAGTATACCTGTGAGGAAGTTTCAAAAAGGAAATTTTCGGCTCTAGCTTTCATTATTCTCTCTGTTACTTCTATGTAATAAGTAGGGAAGCACATGGTTTTTGACTCCCTGAATCAAAACATGGCGTTTTATATAAAGACTGCATGTGTCTGTGTTTGTGTGGTGTTCAAACTCGATTGAATAAGAACTTTGGTTCATGAGTTCAGTATCTTCAACGAGCCGGATATCTCAGGTAGTTTCATCTGTGGCCCGCATTTGTGAGGCGACCTACCTACCTTCGCCAGCGAATGCTGGTTAAGTTACTTACATCCCGCGAATTTCCTGTCCCTCCATTTTATCTTCATTGTCATTTCACATCATCTCTGATCTGGTGACCCCTTTCAGGGTAAAAGTGTCGGCATGTGTCTCGGTGTTCAATGGCAGGATGATATGCTCCTGGCAAGTACTTACTCTTTCGGTAGGACGGTTTCCGTTCTCCAGGCCGCTTCCGGAACACGGCGATTGCGCTGTCCTGCCGGGGAGTTTCCAAATTGCAAGTAATATAGACCCTGCCCTCTGAACTGTCATGACTCCTTGGGTCGACCACCCTCTGTCTCCTCTCATCTCTTCCTTCTTCCCTCCCGTAGATGCTCCACTTGGGGCATATGTACTATAAATCGCAGGTTTTGGTGCCAAATATCCTCCATAGTAATCCTAATCAGTGAAGCAATTATAATATTGGCAAACAAGTTGCTCCACTTTTACGCGACAGTTTGAACCAAATAGTGTTTAGCTCAGGGTTAAGCAATGAGGTTAATCACAGGGTATGCTTGGGTATGTATGAGAAGGATGGTTTTATTGACACTGGAAGGCCCGTTTCAAACTGATTTATTGACTGTTTCTTTTATCCGAACATCAAACTTGAAGTTGCCGACCAAGGGTTACCAATATCCCTGTTTAGAGTTACTGAAGGCGGAATGTTTATTACTTGATAAACTTCATTCGTTCCTCACGTATATATGAAGCAACAAATATCTTCTCTCATTTCTGATATGCCTGGCCCAAGACAGAACAAGAGGACTGCCCTAATCGCCCTCACGCCTCGGACTGTCTTAATGGTTTGCCAGCCACGAAGTGTCTGAATGACCACAGATGCGCGTGGGTGTACATGCAACTTTCACTTTCTCGAAACCCTCTTTTCACACAAAGATTCCCTTTGTGGTTATTTTGTCGCCATTATCAATGGTCCGAAGAAGACCCTATTCAAAGTCAAGTGCCATCCTTTAGAAATCTGCTAAGGACACTGTTTCTTGCGTTTCTTTTGTTAAAACAACTTATTCACCCAAACTGCTATTCGAATCAACTGCCCTTGCACGTGTTGTAACAAAGAACGAACATTCGTTTGAAATCCATCATGATTCTCTACTTATTACAATCCTTTAATTTCGGTATCATCAGCATCTTCAAAATAAGAAATTTTTAAAAACGAATTTCTTTGAAGTAATTTTCTGAATTACTTTCGTAAACATAACAATACCAACAGACCAAACAGATCAAATCTTAGTGCACAAAACATTGTAAATATAATTAAAACACAACTGATATGAAATAATTATTTGTGACTTCCTGATGTTCTTAGTTATTGGTTTGAATCTTCACTTATTGAAAAGATTTTAAAATAATAAGTCAAGATACCTTTTCCATGTAATTATTACTCTTTGTTTTACAGTTACATTCTTTGCAATGAAAGCAAATCATGGATTATCTTAATTGACAGGTAGTAGAGGGAATAGTAAGCTTTTTTAAGAGTAGTTGGTAGAAAAGGCACTACAGAACGTCAAAGAATAGTTCATAGAAAGGGCAGTAGAGGACGTCAACGTGAATGCAACAAATCTTTTTTCATTATAATTTCTTCATTCTGAAATTTTAAAAACAATTAAAATACAAAGAAAACACTTTACTACAAGGTAAGCACGGGTGATTCCAATTGGCGGGTACCTAGGATTAGTTCAACAAAATCTGCTCCCTGGAGGACGATAGTGTACTGTTGTGTTGGAACGACTTTGTGGGCGAAAAGTTAACTACCTGAGACAGCTAAGTATGTAATACAATTGTGTTTCTTCAGTCTAAGAGAAATCGAGCTTCTTTTTCGAAAAGGAGGTATGTAATTGCTTCATTTCTGGCATTTTGTTATATTTTAAATTCGTTTAAGTTATATTTACAACGAATGTGGATTGAAATTTCTCCACAGATTTGTACAATAAGAAAATGCAGATTGTCATATATGCATAATCCTTCTTGATGTTATGATCCTTACTCAGTGCTGCAAATGGGCAAAAATAAATTCCTCTACAATAGTGGTCGAAAGCGCGAGGGATTCAATACTTTCTTATTTACATTCTCCAACGTTAAGTCATACCAGATGATGAATAAAATGCGTGAAATTATGCTCAAATGAGCCTAAAAATGGAGAATGGTACCACAAAATATGTGTGGGCGCTACGGGAAGTAAGCATTTCATATGTGGAAAATACGTGTGATATACATAAAGATATGAATAGGCAAGTTCATAAATGTGTCATTTTGTTCTCATGATTACAATGTAATGAAATTTAATAATATGAAAATTCTTCATCGGAAAACTTATCATTTAATATAATCTACAAAGTTCTGGCTTCAATAAAATGTAAAATATTTCATATTTATGTGACATATGCTTTTTGTGAAAGACTTTCAAAATATTCATCCGATTCATCAGCACTTATCTTACATAATTTTAATAAAATATGAATTAACCCTTGTAATAGGTTTAGATATCGTTTAGATTATCTGAAAATACTTTGTAAGGTAACTGAGATTGTGTTTGAAGATGGATTAATGAAACACGATACATCTATTAAACTTTTCAGTATTTCTCTACATGATTGGCATAAAGGCTACAATAAATATCATTAGAGGTAATTACAGTGACAACATTTAACAAAGTGCTGTCTACGGAAATCACCATGAATGTATATGACTTTACCTTAATTTCAATATTTAAAAATTTCTGTTGATTAAAACTTTGAAGAAACTACCTGATTAATTTGAAATATTTAGATTCCTGATATTTATGTTTGCTTTTAGATGGTATTTTTGCAGTTATTTATTACGTGTCTCCTGCTCCAAATTTGATTTCTTTTATTATTCCTCGTTTGGTTCACAAACAAGAGCAAACGATCTTTCACTATGAGACGGTGAAATTTTCATCGATAGCAACGATGATTGTTATACATGAGCTATACAAGATAAGATTTTATCTGTAGTATCTTGTTATGGCAATTCGCATCGCACAAGAAAACTAAAACTGGTCCTACTCCCACTCTAGATTGTGTAGTAGCTTCCCAAACAAGGAGATGCCCGCCTCGGTAGCCTAGATGGAAGCGTGTCTGCCTCACGTTCAAGAGGTCTCAAGTTCGATTCTCGGTCAGCGTGAGTTAGCTGGATACGGTTTTTTCCTGGGTTTTCCCTTATCCTTAAAGACGAATGTCGGGTAGCTCTAAGCTCCATGGCGATATGACTTAACGTTGGAGGACGTAAAATCACAAAACGGAGATAAAACGATTAACTGATGTCTGATATTACAAATTTAATTCCCTAATTGCTAAAGTTGTTTTATTATAAAATTTCAGCTCAATAGATATCCTGATTAGTATAGGAATTAAGTTGTTCAAAATATCAAAAGAAAAATAGGAGTTACAGAAGGTGGTATTGCTGTTATATGTTTAATGAAATATAGAGATCTCTTACTTGACTGGAAGGGCGTGGTAGTTATTTGTACATAAGAAATCAAAATTCATTTGTCTAATCTGTGATTTTTCAGAAAACTTACGAGGGCTGTTCAATAAATAATTATCACTTTTTTTGACAACCTACCTCTACTCATCCTCATTATTTTGATGGTCCTTCTCAAAATGGTCTCCCCTGAATACAATGCTCTTGTCCCAGCGTTTCTGCCAGTCTTCAAACACATGCTGGAAACCATTTTTTGAGAGATCCTTCAAAATGGCCTTCGCAGCCTTCACCAATGCTTCTGATGATGGATAATGACTCCCACGAAGGCGTTTCTTCAAATTATAGAATAGAAAAATGTCACATGCGACATAGAGAGGGTGAGGGATGCACTTCATTTGCAATATGCGGCCGCGCATTACTGTGGTGCAGCATCCAGCCTGCTTAACGGAAATGTGGTCTTTTGCGCCTAATATGGACTTGTAATGTTTTCAGGACATCCCTGTAGTATTGTCCAGTTACTGAAGCGTGTGCAAGTACAAAATGCTGATAAATAATTCCATGAATATCAAAGAATGAGATGACTATAATTTTCCCAGCAGAAGCAACCACTTTTGCTTTTTTGGGAGTTGGAGATTTCCACATTGAGCTTGCTGTTTGCTCTCAGGATCAAAATGATGTAGCCAAGTTTCATCAGCAGTGATTACGTTTGAAAGAAACTCCGGATCTTCCTCTAACATCAACTTTAACTGCATGCAGATCTGGATGCGAATGTCCTTTTGTTCGGGAATCAACAGTATTGAGACCCATCGCGCACAAACACGTCTCATGTGTAATGTTTCTGTCACCAACGTGTGGGAAGCACCCAATGAAATGTTCAGTATTTCAGAAAGTGATCTTAAGGTAATTTGTCGATCCTCTCTCACAATGGCAGCATCAGTGTTGATGTTTTCTTCTGTAAGAGCAGTAACTGGAGCAGCGAGTTCACCTTCCTTTGAAATTGATTGTCTCCTCTCATTAAACATATTAAACCACCTTCTAGTTGTGTTGTAGGGAAGAACAGACTCTCCATAGGCCCCCTGTAACATTGTATAGGCCTCAACTGAAGATTTGTTAAGACGAAAGCCGCATATTGTTCCTCGCGTGTTACCTCCATTGCAGTGTTAGACGATACTAAACATGTCTGAACTTGCCTTGTTTTCACAGGCGGGAACCAGGAGTACCAATAATGAAACTGCTACGGCGTGTTTGTTTCACATTAAGCTAACAGAATATAATAAGATTGAATTTTAGTGCGAAAAATTATGACTGCAAAAAAATTTATGATCATTCTTTATTGAACAGCCCTCGTAATAATGGGCAAGCTATTTTATTCGGGGAATCTCAAAACATATATTTCGTGAAATCTCTGCATCGAAATTTCAGATAAATTTTCATGTTTATTTAAAATCTACTAGAGAAATTAACTAACGATAATAGGTAAAGAAAATCATAAATGTAGCATATCAGATATATTTTATTTTAATTCTATGGTACTCAATTTTGACGGGAGTACACTTTTTGTATACATTTATTAATTATACACTGGAATAAATACAAAGTCTTGCAACCTGACTGAGGTTGTCAACGAGATTTACCAGTAACATATGAGAAACCTAGAAGGCGTAATCTTACTGTCATGTCATTTCTAAACCTCATTAATGTATCGAGAGTAGCTCATTAAGAAAAGGCGAATATTGTGCTACACAATAGACTAGCATGATGAAGTGTATGCTGTTGCTTGGCTTATAACAGCACATCCCACACAACATTGCCACCATACATCTTTACACCAAGGTCAGTCGACACGGCCACCCACTGACATACCAATCTTCCACTTCTCTTTTTACCCCTTCACTAATTAGTCCTACAGGAGCAAAAACACTTCTGCCGCGCTACTTCTTTCCTCACTGATTCATCTTCCTGTATCTTACGACCATTTCCTTTAAGTTTCTCTTTGCCTTTGGTCACTACTACGTATTAAGAAGGACCATTATGTTATTGCTTATAAGGATTACAATAGCATACAGTAAAGGTGCATACAGTATTATTTACTTAAAATCTCTAAATTATATTAAATAAAATCATATATAAGCACTGTGAAAACAAAGCTTAAAGTCTCCAGGTAACCGTTGACCGTAACGATACGAGATTCAGATATACATAGGTGGTCTGAAAAGTTTCCGACCTAATAAAGATACTAGACCTTTTTTCAGATGTCTTTTCCAACAGTCTCGTTATAACTCTTCACATTTCTCCCAGTGATACTCTTATCTCTGTAACCCATCCAAATAGTCCTCGGCGTTTTTCTCTGCAAAATAATTGTTCAGGAAGGCGATTGCCTCTTCATTTGACGAAAATCTCTGTCTTCAGTATGAAATTTTCTGATGAGGGTACAAAAACAAGTAACTTGGGGCTAGATCTGGTGAACAAGGCGGATGTCAAGAAGTTCAAACCGTAATTCGTAGATTTTCACTATTGCAACCGCTGAGGTGTTGTCTTGGTGAAACAGGATTTTGCTTTTCTGCAAATATGGCCCTCTTTCCGCGAGTTCTGAATTCAGCTTGTCAAGTAATTATGCGCAGTATGCTAATGTAATGGTTTTCCCTTTTGAAGATAATCTTTAAAGTAACTCCACGACTATCCCCCCCCCAAAAAAAAACAGTCAGCATCACTTTTCCAGCCGAGAAAAAACAGTTTTTGCTTTTTTTAGAGCCGGTTCCCCCTTTGCAGTCCATTGTTTCGACCGTATTTTTGTTTCGAGCGTAAAATTCTGCATCCACGTTTCATCTACAGCAATTAATCGGCGCCAAACCTCGGATTTATTGCGCCCAAACTGCGCCAACAGAGCCTTGAAACTGTTCATTCGAACACGTTTTTAGTCTAACGTGAGCAAACGTGGCACCAAAGCGCATTCTTTTGACATGTTCATAGCCTCTGTTATCTCTCACTTTAATTTGGTGGTCGTCTAGCAACATTTGGTGCACTTTGGTGATGTTTTCGTCGGCAGTTGCAGTTTTTGAACGTGCCGCACGTCCATCGTCTCCCAAGCTCTTACGCCCACGTTTAAATTCAGCTGCCCAAAATTTCACTGTGCTAAATGATGGTGCAGAGTCCCCATGCACAGAATCCAACTCATCTTTGATTTGCATAGGCGTATTGCCTTTCAAAGATATATATATATATATATATATATATATATATATATATATATATATATAATGACAGCTCGATAATCGGTTTTGTCCGTTGTCATAAAAACACTCAAATCAACTCACTCAAACGACTGTTACATAACAACTGAGGGTCCAAAGTGGCTGAAACTTTGTTCAGTAACTGTCAACAAATGTACAACGAAATTCACTAGCTTTTATTTACGAGTGGTGCTATCTTCATGTTGAGGTCGGAAACTTTTCAGTCCACCCTCGTAGATGGCAGTGCTTTCGAAAGCTAGTTTCTAAACACCAAGCTTGTAAATAAAAATATAGGTAAAAATGGTGAGAATACTTCTATTCCTAACCAAAAGTAAGATGCTGGTAGAGTTTACGATTAACATAAAAAGCAATGGAAATTAATTGTTCTTTCTTACTGGCCGTGTGAAATTGCCCTAATAGTGGTTAACTATAAAGCCCGGGCCTTAAAGTACTTACATGTCGTAAGTCGCCATTAAGGTAGTTGTCTCATGTGTTTATGAGAACTCCTAAGTGGTTTACCGGAAAAAATACGAGTCAGTTGGAGAATTTAATGTCATATCGGCACGTTGGACATAGTAGCCCAATGGTTAGAGCGGTTGACGGAGACCAGAATATCCGTGGTTTAAATACTGGCTGTGGCATTGAAGTTTTCAGTCTGACTCTATGTTTCCATAAAAAACAATATTGGCTTATATTTCTATAATGATTTTTTTGTTTTGTTTAAAACTCTGTTGAAATTAGTATGACTGTTCTTCTGGATGCTAAGCTAATAAATTAATATTTTTCGGCAGTTTAAAAGTCCAACAAGCAGCTGTTTTAGAGAATATATACAAAAAGTGCTTATTAAAGTAGTCATTACCTAGTTCTCCATTTCAGTTTCTTCTTTTCGTGTCACTGGCTACTGATACATGTAAGGATGCTCTTCTAAGTATGATAAACGGTGACTAATTTATAATTTTCCCTTGATTATTACTGTCCTGTGGCAGAAATGGAGGAAGAACTTTTGAATACGAACAGGAGGTTATAATGCAATCACTGACCGCATGAACAGACAAATCTTAAATTTCAGCCTAAACAGCTGAAGGGTTTGTTTTCACTTAGGTTACAAAATGAATTGTTCTAAACCACCAAACCTTTCAGCATATTTCTTGGAGGCAATGAAATATGTGTACCTTAAAATAGAAGCTAATCACTTGAACAAAATATGTAATGAATACTAGTTGAAGTAAATTCCGGGCTTAATATGTAATGAATACACGACCTATAATGGCTTTCCTGATAACTAGGGCTGGGATTTTAGTGCCTCCCAAAACACTTAAAAATGCACTTTAAAGATGCAATAATTCCCTAAAAATCTCAAAAAATGCCCTATAAATGTAAAAATTTCCCTTTAAATTGCAAATATTTATGTTTTTTTGGAAGATAAACTCAAAAGAAAATAATATAAAATATCAAAGAACAAGTCTGTTTTAAACATTTATACAGGTTTTCTATTTTGTTTTATAAGCACATATGTTAGCGGTCATTTCACGAGTCCTGAATTACAATGCACAATAAATATCATCTGTAGATTTTCAAAGCAAAATGACTGCCGATTATCCGCTAACAATGCTTTGTACATTGAGAAGCTCCTTTCCACTTGCACCGATACGAGAGGAGCATACTTAAAGTAAATTAAGTCACTTGCTTCTAAGTCTCCTCGTAAATCTACCAGAGAAAATTTCTCACCTGACAGAACATCTGCAATTGGAAACAACGTACCAAACCCTTTATTTTTGTTCAAAACGAGCATTAATTTTTTCGCTACATCCTTACCCACTTTCCCGATCACATTTTCTAAGACACTTGCCACATTTTTTACCAAGGCTCTTTGTTCCACTAAATTAACTCCTGACTTATCTAAGCACGTAATAGCACCAGTAGGAATCCAAAATTTAACTTTATATACACGAGTATGATGGAGGTCGCATCACTGCTATCAAACATGTCAATGTTTCTTTTCAGTACTTCGATGTTTTCGCAGTAGTAGTTGCATGCTTCTATCCAGGTTTCTCATCTGGTCACAACTGGTGAAGGAGGCAAAGGAACTTCAGGAGCCTCGGACTTGAATGTTGCCACTCGTAAAGGTGCCTTTGAGAAGACTTTCTTGATGCATCCTATTAGACGATCAACTTCAGGAAACTGACTCCGCAATTCCTCCGCAACTCGGTGTAAGGCAATGTGCTAGGCATGTTACATGCCCAATTTTCGAGTAAAGAGCTTGAAGAGAACTAGCCGTTTTTACCATATATGATGCATCATCGGCCAACAACAGGAGTACGTTGTCATGTTGAATGCCATTGGGGTATATTAAATCCAAAGAACTGTCAAACACTTTGCTAATTGTAGAAAAACGTACAAATTATGTATGTAAATACAAAATCTAAATCTCAGAAATCCATAGAAAAAGGTAACCTAGTAGAGATTAATTTAGGACTAAGGCCTATTTAATATATATATATATATATATATATATATATATATATATATATATATATATATATATATATATGTGTGTGTGTGTGTGTGTGTGTGTGTGTGTGTGTGTGTGTGTGTGTGTTAATGACGCAGTTGTACGATGGCAAACTATGCTCAGAACACATTTTAAAATAAAGAGGAGAAATGTTGACACATTGCTGTTTGCTGATGACCAGATTTTAATTGCGGAGACGGAAGATAACTTAAAAAGAGCCATACATGAAAGTAGTATAGAATTGAGAGAATCAGCACAGTGTAGATAAGATGTTGAACTCTCCTCTGTGTTAATATATGAGTGATGTAGAATGCTCATTGATTTAGAACTCTCCTATATGAAAATCGAGTTGTAAAAGAAGGGGAGTGTTGGCGTAGTGCCGTTCTCCCCTGTGCAGTGAGATGTTTTTGAGGGTTGGGATGATGATGATGATGATGATGATGATGATTGTGTGTGTGTGTGTGATGTGTGATGGGTGGGATGGGTAACGGGGGGGGGGGGTTCCGGGGATGTTTGAATTAAATGTGAATTCATTTCGATGTGTGTGTGTGCTTGAACTCTCATGTATGAATATCGAAGTCTAGGGTTCGATATTGTGATGGGGCGGGGTGGGTAACGGGGGTTCCGGGGATGTTTGAATTAAATGTATTGATAGTAATTCTTCGATGACTGTGCTTGAACTCTCATGTATGAATATCGAGTCTAGGGTTTGATATCTATTACGTTCAGTGCTTCGATGTCTGTGCTTGAACTCTCATGTATGAATATCGAGTGTAGGGTTTGATATCTATTACGTTTAGTGTATGATATATGATGTAGTATCGTTATTCTTTAGATAAAAGAATATCGAGAGAATGATTAGGTATGTTTACTGGGAGAGATTTATGAAAATAAATGTAATAAGACATTCTGGTAAGGGGTGTTCCCTATGCAGAATCTCTCCTTGAGCTATTGTATCCAAGAGCGATGTAAAGGTTAAGAAAAGGTTAAATTCCATTCCCACATCGAGGTACGAGAAAATATAAATCTATTCCACATTGAAGTATAAGGGTGATGACGTGTTGTCATTCCTCAAGATTTGTGCATATGTGAGTAAATTCGAATTAACAGGTCTCACCCTGTCCCGCCAGCTCGGGAACGAACGTGTCCTCACTTCACACAAACCCTCCGTCCGTTAAGTACAATCGATGATAGGATGGGGAGGGGGGAGACAGGTATGATCACGTTTCATCACCCATCTGCTCACTCGGGAACGAATGCATTCTCACTTCACTTCGCAACGTCAAGATGAGTGGAACAACAACACCTATCATTGAAAGTGATACCAGATTCTGGGAGAATCTACGCAATTTCGAAGATTTGCAAAAGCATTGGGTTGAGCACCACGATGAAACGTGTGATGGAAAGATGCATCAAGTGATTTGCAAGAATCCTTCCCATCATGATTCGATCACATCTTATGCTCAATGCGGAAAGAATTGTAAAGTGTACCTCGGGTAAGTAGAATTATAATTGTGTGTTAACGTGAAAGTGTTGTTATGTGTTAGATAACTAATGATAAATATGTTTATTTCAGTAAAGCCCAAAGTGAAGATGTGGCATGCCAGTCCGAACAGGATCAAGGTGAAGATGTGTGCGGTCCGTACAATGATCGTCCGTTTAAGGATATCGGTACATCGAAACCCGAGGAGGAAGTCATAGAAAAGTGAGTATAAAATAATAAGAGTTTTACGTTAACAAGTGTATTAAATATTCACGATGTTGAGACATAGTTCGTGTATGTCCGCAGATCCAGTAAGAAAGGAGACAAGAAAAAGAAGAAGACGAACTGCAAACCGAGAATCGTCAAAGCCAAGAAGACGTTCGATCAAGACAGTTTCATCATAATGATGTTCGAACCCTTCACACCCTTCGCAGAAGAAGTAGAGGAGGAAGTTGCGAGTGATGGTAAATAATGTGTGCATGAACGATAACGACATCTCCATCAGCATTGACTTTCGTGTGAACATAGGATTATACAATGAACTCCCATCACTTTACATTAAAGACACACATGACGATACGTTTGTGTATATTACAAAAGAGGATTGGGAGGTAATAATGTCAAATTTGTGTGTTTTGGATACGTATCTGAAAGATGGTAAGCATCCATGTGCACCGTACAATGAAAATATAATATATGCATTTAATATAATGTTATGCATGAATAAGATGCAAGAAATAACGTTTGTGAATACATGTTTAAATGTGGGCAGTATAAATCTGAATAGTACTGCATTCAATGGACTTAAAAGACTAATTCCATATATTGAAAGAAATTTATATCAGTTGTATGATATTCATAAATCATTATGTTCATATGATGCAAAAAGCAGGAGTGCAAGGAAGAGGATATTGGAGATGTATGTTAAAGTCAATAAAAAGATAATTTGAATTTGTAATGTTTTATTTATTACACCTATATGATAGATTGTACAACATGAGTTAATGGTTTATAAGTGAATAATTTATCATGAATAATTAAACAGAATAATGAAGTTTGTGCAGGAAAATTTGACGATGCTTGAACTTCCAATCTGACATTCACTGCCCCCGTCACAGTATCCTCAGGTTGATGAGAGCAATCGATGACGAATAGCGGTGCATATTTCAGAAAGTCGTTCCTTTTCAAAAGAGGGTAATTCTCCTTTCCATAGTAGGATGATTGAAATTTGGAATATTGATCATACAGAGATGCAAATTTCGAATTGGCGAAATCCAAATTCATATCGTGATAGGGGTAAGATTCACTGTTGAGATAAAGTTTCAGATTGGTGATATTACAATTATCAAATAGAGAAGCATCCTTAGCGAGATGATTCAATCTATCCACTTGTGCACCGACTATGTCGAAACGTGGTTTTTCAAGTTTAGTCGTGGTTGCAATGTTCCATGTGAACGCTTTAGTTTGAGGTACAGCAGGTTGAGTGTGAAGGTCCAAGGTTCGAAATGCGACGTGTAGAGGTTTATCCGATTTGACGAGTTTAAGTTTATCAACTCGTTCAGAATCTGAAAGTCGAAGTACAGGCATCCTCCATTCGAGTCTAGTTAGTTGTATGGTTGTAGGATCGTTTCCAATGATACAATTATTAGAATCCTTAGATCTAATGAGAATAAGTTCAAACTTGCTATTAAGTATGACCTCCTTGTGATCGTCGGCGAAACCCAGCAACATTGAAAGAGGAACGATAGCATTGAAGATACCATTCGATGTATTCACGATGTCTACCACACCTCCAGGATAGATCCATCCAGCATTTAGTAAACGATTCGATTCCAGTTCATTCAGTGCAGCATAGTTACGCATCGTTGATGAAATGCCCGGATTCCTAGTTCTATCAATAGTCGTTCCATTCATATCCAGACGAATCTCATCGAATAGGAATGCCATAGCATTGTTACTCAATTTCGATGTGGCAACGGTGCCGTCGGGTTTAGTGAGAGTCCCCTCAATGTAGAGATAACTTCTACTAGGAAGCGTGTACAAATCTTCAGCTTGACATGGAATTCTAATTTCATCGTTCACATCGAGAGCTGACGTATTGTACGGTAGGAATACGTGTTCTTCCTCCTTACTGATCTTATCATCAAAGGTCGGAATCCCGGTCACGTCCAACACATCCATCATAGAACCTTGAAGCCTAAGTTAGCGAGAAATTGTCGATTAGACGATGTGATTAGCTTGCGGGTCGATGATCGAGTAGAGATCAATCTCGAGAGATGTTTTTTAATATAGCTTCGTCTCTTAAAACTTATACCCATTACGACGTATGTGCAATCGTACAGTGATGGTTTCGTTCCTGAAATCTAACTTATCGCCGTTCTGGTCTACCACTCTAATGTCGAGATGATCAATGAGATTCGTATCGATGATTGGTAAATATATAGGACTTGATGGTTCCTGCGAAATATGATAACCTGGAGGTACCGATGGGAAAAATTCATACAGAGAATGACCACTTTTACCATTGATGAAAGATCCCGTTGCAAGACTACACTCGATACGTATGATGCTGACTTTGAATATGTTAACCAAATCATTAGACTCGGTCAGCACGTTTGCCGGTACCCTCTGTTTAGAGGTGAAACCGAGAAGTGAAGCAATAGATCTCTCACGACTAAAGTCGATAATATAGGGAGATTGAATTTCTGATTTCATGGTGTTATTATTAGCACGTAGAATAAAGTCGTCACCGATGTCGAGAGCATCCTTGATCAATCTGGCGATATCATCCAATTCATAAGTACCCGGTGGAATTACTATACGTTCGACTTTTCCATCGCGAACGTAATGGAATAGATTATTACTCTCGTCCACATTCGGAATTGAGTAAAAAGTCTCAAAATTCAATAGAGCTATCTCGTAATGTCCGTTAGGATCCAGATGTAATGGTGGATTTAGAAATGTAGAGAAGCTGGTATCACTACCACTCACGGTGATCGTGTAACTCATCGAGGAGAAACTGAAGGCACAAGTGACCGCAAATCACAGAATCGAATTCTTGAAATCTCGTCGTATTATATAGGAGCTTGACACCCGAAAGGTACGTTTCTATCTCTTCCGGAGGTCACAGATCGCCGAAACTGTCAAAGTAGTAGGCAACGTCACCATCCTTACGTACAGCAACCCAATGTGTACCAGGGTTATTTGATGTATCCAGATTCACTACTATTCTCTCATAGTATCGAGGATGTGGAGGTAGTTTATCGATCATGTAGACACCTCTAAAATGTGGAATGCGTAGACGTCGTGCATACGAATCGATCTCGTTAGCACTCAGGGCTTTTTCCGGGATAAATATAGGCCTCGCCCCGAGTTTTTTGATCGAAGATATAATCCTCTACCCTTACGACGTCTCTTACGGCGAAGACCTTTGCCCTGAGCCAAAGATTCCATGCGCTCGTTGTGACGTGTTAATTCCGCAAGTTGTTTTGCATCCGAACGTTTCTTATTGACAGCCGTAGCAATCTGAGCAGCACCTCCAGCTAGACCACCTGCTGCACTTAGAGCTGCTAAAAGTGGTAGCAAAGGTAAGAAACCACCTCTCTTGTTGCGACGTTTACGCATGCCAGCGCCCGCTGCCAATTTACCCTTCATAAGTGTAGTCACAAGTCGAGCTGCAAGTCGTTCGCCCAAAGAAGCGTCGGCAGACTTTACACGTCTCCAAGCTTTCTCTACCAACACCTTATCGGCTAGACGACGAGATTCTGTATCAGTACTCTCTGCGTAATCCCAATCGTGATCGAGACACGCTGAATCTAACCCGTTCACCGGTAAGTCACCTCTCTGCAAGCGTTTATGTAGTTTCGTTCCGGGACCGCAGAAACGATAACCCGGTAAATGTGCCTCAAATGGTAATGAATTAATCAAGGAATTAAGAATTCCCGAACCTTTGCGACATTGTCGATACTATTACACGGAAACAGAATGAATTACAAAGTCAGTTAACTAGAACAATCACCTCCGCTAGCGAGACTATTACTACAGCTGTAGAAAAAGAAGTGAAAGAACTAACCGCACGACAAACGGAACTTGATAATAAACTAATCACTATAAATAATGATATTCATACTATGAAAACACGAATGAGAAATGTTGTAAACACTATGTTACAACAATTGAAAGCACAACTCATAATTTCATTGCAAACACGTCCGTTTCGAGGTCCCTCTTTAAGGTATACGTTAACATCGGGACTCGAATACTATAAAGTTCCTGGAAATGGAAGTGTACTCTCGTGTTCCATCGTATCATCGGTACATCCGCATGCTGTAAATGATACATTGTTTGCAATAAACGGAAGATTAGTTGAAAGATATCCTGTAAGAGTTGAAACTGGCGATATTCTATCGTTTACAGCGCCAGTCGGACGTGCTAAAGATGGTCATATATTAAGTATAGAACTGATAGTTTCATATAAATTAGCAGTAGCTGATTAATTATACATTCATTTCGATATGGATGCTGAAGCTATAAGACTTAAGGAATCCATTGCCCGTCACAGTAGGGCAATAAGAGAAAAGTTACGTTCTCTCAAAGGAATGAAATTCGAAACGCAACGAGTCATGTCTGAAGTTCTTCAACCTGTAACCGAACCATTGAAAGTAATAGCGAAAGCACACCAAGACAACAACGACGACGAAACTACAGATGATGCTAACGGATCTGATCTCGTGTCAAAGTATCTACACAAGGTTCGAACTGCTAGTTCGAGTGACATGGACAATACTTACGGCATACTTTACGAGGATAATGAGTATAAATTGGGTAACAAGACAGTTGTGTTTAAATCTGATGGTGTTCAGATAGGAACAGAAACGTATGAACCCACAGCAGGCTTATATGAATTATTATTTAAACGTTTACCTCGCAAGACATCGTACACAGATGATGATTTAGACGTGTATTCGCAAATCTTACAGAATACTCAAGTTTACAGACACGGTTATTCAAGAGATGGACGTTTAAGAGCAAATCGAGGGTTCAAGTATCGTCATATCATTCGTGACCTTGTTAGTAATCGAACTGGATTTGGTTTACGTTGGAAAGAACATGTACCGCAGAGAAAATTAGATTACGTCTACTGGAACGATCCGAATGAAATAATAAACAGATTAAGATTATTAGTTGCGTCGAGGGATGCAGGTAATTTGAATCACTCACCCGAGATAGAAGAAATTATTACAGAACTTAAAACATCAAAAATTATAGCATGATAAAACGTCGCATTGCAACCGAGTTACATGCACCAGCTAGAAGACGATTTTTACGTCGTAAGATCATAAGCAAAGGAATGAACGATTTAGTACAAATAGATCTTATGGACATGTCTAATTATGCAAGAGACAATAGGAATTATAAGTATATTCTTCTTGCATGCAATTTTTATTCCAAGATGGCTTATGCACGACCATTACGTGATAAAAGTGGTATTAACGTTTCGACTGCTATGGAGGAGATATTGAATGAAATGGAATCGTTTCCGAAGAATGTTCAATCTGATAAAGGAAGGGAGTTTTACAATAAACATTTCCGCGAACTAATGAATCGTAATAATATTAATCATTACAGTACATTCACACACGTTAAGGCTGCTGCAGTGGAACGTTTAATAAGAACGATCAAACTGATTTTGCATAAGGAATTTATTGTTCAAGGCTCATATCAATGGATAAACATACTACCTAGAATTATTCATACCTACAATAATACTTACCATCGAACGATTCGTATGAAGCCTGTAGAAGTTCGTGATAATTCTCTCCTGCTCAGCGTCTACAAATATGATAGAAGTCTGCGTGAGAAGCGAAGATCTAGGCTTCATCGTGTTGGTGACTACGTGAGGATTTCTAAGCATAAAGGTGTTATGGAGAAAGGTTATCTACCAAATTGGAGTGTTGAAGTCTTTAGGATACGTACAGTGCAAAGGACACATCCATTGACCTATCTCATCGAGGATCTGGAGGGTAAACTGATTGAAGGAGCATTCTACGGTTATGAATTACAGAAAACTCAATATCCAGACACGTATTTAGTTGAAAGGATCATCAGACGTCGTGGTGATAGGATTCTGGTGAAATGGTTAGGATTTCCTACCCGTGAATGGATTAATGAGGTGGACATTGTATAAATAAAAAAAAAACACACAACTCAATAAAGAAATATAATTTTAATGATATATTGTGTTTGATTTTTTTTTTTTTTTTTTTTGTTCACATTGATTCCTGACATCTTCTGTAACTGCTAATTCACATCTCCTTAACTTAAACATGATAATAACATTTTTATACTTTTTTAAAAATCTTCTGTAACTGCTAATTCACATCTCCTTAACTTAAACATGATAATAACATTTTTATACTTTAAAAAAAAAATCATACATGATTATAGTTGAATTAACATTTAATTGTAGAGATTTTAACATAACGTACATGCTAGTTCACATTGAGTATATATAAATTCACCTACCCTTAACGTAAACATGATAATTACAATTTGAAGTAATTATTAATATACGTTAAACAAACATCATACATGATTATAGCTGAAATAAGAGCCTTTGTACATGCTAGTTCACATTGATATATATAAATCTCCCCTCACCCCTTAACGGAGACATGATAATAACATTTTGATATAATTAGTAAATATATTTTAATAAAAAATCATACATGATTATAGTTGAATTAACATTTCATTGATTTCTGCTATCTAACATTTCAAAACGACATGAATAGGAAAAAATATTCCTTCACCCCTAACATAAACATAAAAAAAGCAACACGTTATCTTTCAAATGAAGTAAATATGTTATTATCATGTAATTAGTAACACACTTTACAAATATACTTGAAACTCAATTATTTCGTTTTTTGAAATACAGTAATATGTTATTATCATGTGCCTAGTAATACCTTTTAACTCAGTTGTAACACACTTTACAATTATACTTGAAACTCAATTATTTTATTTTTTGAAATACAGTAATATGTTATTATCGTGGCCTAGTAATACCTTTTAACTCAGTTGAATCTATGCTTTATTGAGAAAAGAAAAAGAAATTTACACTTGACAATTTTCTATAGCATAATGTCCCCATGCTAATGTTCAAAATGAATTATTGGGAATGTATCGTTTTGTATCGATACCACTTAAAGCTATCTTATTAGATTCAATAGTATGAACATCATGTTTATAACTTCTGAAACATGTCTGCATGCTTCGATGTATAGTGTCAGGATGTGTAATACATGAGAGATATTGTTCAAAGGTTATGAATCTCATCGAATCTTTTGTTACACCTTTTGATTTTTTAATCACTTCAGTATCATATCGATAACTATATAATTTCGATTTCAGCCCTACATATTCAGTCATCACTCTACCGGCTAGCTCATCCTTGAATAATCCTGAAATTTTCTTATTTGCTAACGGAATACCATACACATTATCCATTGGATAATTCGATGTATCGAATAAATGTATATTGGTTTTAATAAATTCATATATATCGCAGCTAGATTCAAAGAGAAAAGCATCCGTGTCCGTATAGATTAAAGTTACATCTTTCAATTTTTTCTTCAGAATTTCATAATAAAAATCATACATTTTATGTTTGGATAGATCCAGGATTGCTTGTCCTATGTATATTGGCTTATTCATCAATATTTCATCTCTGACCAATTCTATACCTATTAAATTTTCATCAAAAATCACGTACCTTATACATGTCTGTCGAGCTAACAATTTACGCGCTCGTTTCCAGCTGGTAGCTAAATGAAATGAATTATAACGTTTTACATTCTCTATAAATTTTCCATAAACACAATTATTCATTAACTTCCATAGATTTTGACCAAATTTCGTCTTATCTTCAATACGTTTACGAACGTTGAGTTCAATGTAAGGATTTATCCAGTTAGATTGTTTGTAACCTATTACTCTATGTATACGCGATGGAATCAAACCAAGTTTAACACATTGTTGAAAATTGAGATAATGTAATACGTATTTATTTTTATCATTCAATGTTGTTAGCAATTTTGTATACTTATCACCTGGCGCGATTTCATTCAAAGGGCATAATGGCAAATCATTTTGTATATCATGAAGTTCCTGTGGATATTTAAAGTCTACTTCCAACACATATCCCACGTCAGAATCACTTGTAATAGACATAAAATCTATTGATTTAATTTCAGCATCAGTTAGCCACCTTATATCAGTGTATGGTAAGCTATTATTTTCCATTGTATAACTATATAGAGAATTGCAGTCAACGTACATTAAATAATTAGTTGGTTGAGTGTTATCATAGCTAGTCATGTATCTGTTATTCGCCTTTGCATACCGTTTGGACACAGTGCAAATTCCACCTCGTATTCCTTTTTCGAAGAAATCTAGCATAGTCTTATCTGTTAATAATGAAATCTGTACACCAGTCGTTCTTAACATTGCATCATAGGCTAACCCGGGAAGTGTGTAATACTGACACGGGTCGAGTCCGTACAAACCGATACTTAATTCACGGAAGCGTTCAAACACGTCCGTTAGTATTAATGTATCGCACTTAAGATATATATTTAAATATTCACCCAGATTTTTAACATTGAATTCATTCCATACCGTTCTAGCATGACTATAATCCTCATCGCTTACATGATCAAACTGATGTTTGGATGGTAGACTATTCTCGTATAATTTTTCTATAGAATCCACATACGTGTACGGGAAGACACCTTTACGTTTCATCAGTTGTCTATGCAAAGGATTCGTGTACATATTATTGGTATAATGAAAATCATCTGCTTCTAACATATCCGAAAGGTTACTAAGTTTTGAATCCAAAAAACGATAGCTATCCAGAAATCTTAGATATATACTCATTCCATTCGAATTTGTATATCTTTTGCTAAAGGATAAGTAATTTTCAGAAGTTTGTGCAATACAGTTGATAGGTTCCGTATCGTAACCTAGTTTCTTTACTATGAAATGAGCATCGTATTTTGACAAGCAATGAAAGAATATTGGTATGAATCCTGGCATTTTCCTATTTAAATTGCAGTGCTTATGAGCTGGGCCAACGTAACTTCCAGTCAAATGACAATGATCACGAACCTTTATACACGAGTTAAGAAATTCACGTTTGCATATGTGACATCGTGTTGCATTTTGATATTCTAGCTCATCCACATCTCTCATACTTATTTCAATTTTATTAGCATATATATTAATGACCTGATTTGCAATTAACGTTAATTCTTTAAGAAAATTTTCAATTGCATATGGACCTTCAAATGATTTGAAACGTGTTAAATTTTTATCATAACTACAGACCAAATGTAATGCAATTGCATACGCTTCATGTTTATGAATGCTACGTGTCCAGCTTTTACTCGATACATCTTGACACGAATCTACCTTACGTAAGATACATTCTATGTCTGCATAAACCACGAATGTAACTTTTAGACATTTCGAATATGCGTTAAATTCAACGAGATCAGTTTTACCAGCCTCGGGCATTCTGATAATTTGATTCATCATACACCTCTTTTTATGGCTATTTAAACGTGATTCTGATGTGAAATACAAGTTACAATTGTTACATAACCATTTTCGCCCATTATGTTTAGTTAGCTGCTTTCCTAGCAAACGTGACAAGTCTGTTATCAGACAATAATGTCTTTTATACATTAAAAGATTAACATGATGTGATTTTATCTCTCTTGGTTGATATAAGAGAATAATCGATTTATTTTCAACACCGTATATCGTTATTGAAATATTTGAATTTTGATTCTCGAATTTTTCTACATCTTTCAATGATACGGGGAATGTTATATTCTCAAAGTTAAATTCGTTACGAAAATCATATCTTTTATAGGAGGTGGGTCGATTCTTGTTACGTTCTACTGGGTATTTGGATGCTAACAGACAGTATGCAAAGCAATATTTATCAGTATTACGAATGTTAATAACAGCTCTCTTCGATTTTATAAAGTCGGGTAATTCAGTATACATCCCTGCATTCAATGAATCGTATTGTGTCACATATATTGTTAATTTCTCAATACTGTATAAAGCTTTTGAACTGGTACGCGATTCAAAATTATCCATATGATCTAGTATAGGTTGTACAATCTTCTCTTCATACCATATAGATTTATCTGTAGATTGCAATATCACCTCAAGTTTACTGTTAAAGTTAAATGTATGAATATTATCGCTCTCTTGTGATATTATGACATATTGACAGGATAAACAGGATCCTATCTTAAGACCTGATTTATACATGTTTAAGCCCTTATCAATTTCATTCAAAATTAAAGGTTTGCATTCTGCTAAGAATATAACGGGGTCAAGTATATTAACACAGTTGTGAATTTCGTAGGTGGTTAATCGTTTTTTGAAAGCAGACTCACTGTGAATACATCGTAATCGTTCAGCCTGGGTCACGTTCGAACAGGTTTCATCTTGCTGAATCGAGGGTTGTCCAGTGGCAGTATCGGAGCATCTTGTCGTCGTTTCTGAAAAAAGCAATTACAACATTCGATTAACTTTACATACGGGAACATTGATTTACATGTATGTAAGGTGGTAACAGAAATAACATACATGTTAATAACTTTTACATGTATGAATCTCAATTGTACGTAAACTCTATACTTTACGTAGAACGTAACATGCATGTAACTTTTACATATGAAAATAGTTACATAATGATTATGTATTTTACAATTATTGCTATCATCACGTAACTACAATATTCAGATAGTATGTAACTGTTTTACGTAATGCTCTCTCCCTTACATAAATGATAAAAACACACAACGTAAACCATATAGATGTAAAATACCGTAACTGAACTACGATATTCACATGTACGTTTTACACATATAAATTAACGTTCTTTTTTCACCTACAACGTTACTTTTACGTGTAACAAACAAACGTAACTAACATGCATGTGAAATAACGTAACTGAACTACGTTATTCACATGTACGTAATTATTACACATGAAAATTAACCCTACAACGTTCACTCTCAATTACTAATACTACATGACGTGCGATAATTAACACTTTAAGTTCTAATACAACATGTACGTACATGCAAGTAACTACATTCAATTACTAATACTACATGACGTGCGATAATTAACACTTTAAGTTCTAATACAACATGTACGATTTCACATTTACATGCAAGTAACTACATTATCACTTTTTTTTATGAAATTTTATTCAATAATTGTACTCACCTTTTGACGACATTACGGGCTGCTTAAAAAAGACAATTTATGTCGTTTGAAACCACTTTCTAGTGTTTCCTCGCCATGGTATTGGAGTATGCAGTCACCACGATTTAGTAGATCTTTCTACGCTGCGGTCATATGTTTGAATCTCTCCGGGAGGAAGACTTGGAAATCTGATGTTTCGACGACGACCCGTTCACCATATCTGGTCTTCACGGTTTTGACGGATCGAATGATGTGTTGAACGGACTGATCTAATTCACGTAGTTTCTTTGTGGGAAGATGTGTTCCACCTTCAGCTAGTTGATTTAGCTGTAGCATCTCATGATCTGAAACATACATATAAGCACACACGAATCAGTATTACTTCAACATTCTTCGTAAACAGAGATAAAAAATGACTTACAATATACAACTTTTCTATCTTACCTGTAGGATCCATATTTCCAGAGAATCGACTGCCTCCTCACTCATCCGTGCCGCGGTATTTATTAACAGATGCTCCGCCCCCCCCTCCGTCCGGGAGAGGTGTTACTGTCTACATATTACGCTATGTGTTTAAAGTAGTTGTGACTACGTTATAAGTTCGAAGGTAATACTAGTAACTTTATTATCATAGTTTAAACTTTATATAGATTCATCATTTTTTACACCCCCTCCAACCGTATCTCTCCTTCCCAAACACCATGTTGCGTGCGCACACTAACTGTGATTCGTTCCCTACATCTTGGAGGGGGGGATATAATTACACATTTCTTTACACACACATACTTGTACAAAATATATTTTTCTGAACATTTGATTTTTTTACATTTGGTATACTAACACATTCATAGTATTGCTTCATCATTCATACAAATATATAGATTCATTCGTTTAATTTTAAAATATATTCTTTTTTTTTCCTAACGTTATTTGATAAAGTTAGACTTCGCTACAGCAATAAGAATGTTTTGACCACCCCTGTCACCAGTCTGGAGAGATTAACTCTTTTTTTCTCTGACCCACATACCAAAAGGGATGACGTTCAGTGGAGTATTCGTAATACTGAGGGGAGATTTTCTAGACAATTTTTTATATGGAGGGTGATATCTTACCATGGATAGTTAGGATATCTACACTATAGATCCCTAGTTGCGTATATATATTATCATATTGATTGATCAGTTTTGTATTACTCATATATACTTAAAGATGAGATACTTTTCTCTCGTTATCTTAATCATTTTTAAATAGATGGTTAGTGCTTTTATTTTATTTTCGATGTTATGTTCCACTTTTATCATGCTTAGAGGGAATATTCTTTTTAAGTTATCGTGCTTAGAGGGTGCGTTCCTTTATCATGAAACCCCTTTCAAACAGCTTTACATTTGCATTCTTATACTTTTCTCTCAATATTTTTTTATCATTCTTAAAGAGATGGGTAGTGCTTTTATTTTTATTTGCATTTGCTATGTACCACTTTTATCATGCTTAGAGGGGACATTTCTTTGTCATGCGACCCTCTCACATAGATTTACATTTCCATTCTTATACTTCATCAATGTGGAATAGATTTATATTTTCTCGTACCTCGATGTGGGAATGGAATTTAACCTTTTCTTAACCTTTACATCGCTCTTGGATACAATAGCTCAAGGAGAGATTCTGCATAGGGAACACCCCTTACCAGAATGTCTTATTACATTTATTTTCATAAATCTCTCCCAGTAAACATACCTAATCATTCTCTCGATATTCTTTTATCTAAAGAATAACGATACTACATCATATATCATACACTAAACGTAATAGATATCAAACCCTACACTCGATATTCATACATGAGAGTTCAAGCACAGACATCGAAGCACTGAACGTAATAGATATCAAACCCTAGACTCGATATTCATACATGAGAGTTCAAGCACAGTCATCGAAGAATTACTATCAATACATTTAATTCAAACATCCCCGGAACCCCCGTTACCCACCCCGCCCCTCACAATATCGAACCCTAGACTTCGATATTCATACATGAGAGTTCAAGCACACACACACATCGAAATGAATTCACATTTAATTCAAACATCCCCGGAACCCCCCCCCCCGTTACCCATCCCACCCATCACACATTACACATCACACACACAATCATCATCATCATCATCATCATCCCAACCCTCAAAAACATCTCACTGCACAGGGGAGAACGGCACTACGCCAACACTCCCCTTCTTTTACAACTCGATTTTCATATAGGAGAGTTCTAAATCAATGAGCATTCTACATCACTCATATATTAACACAGAGGAGAGTTCAACATCTTATCTACACTGTGCTGATTCTCTCAATTCTATACTACTCATGAATTAAATAATATTACAAGAGAATATAATCTTTAAATTTCATATGAAAAACAAAAATAATGGCTTTTATAGGAACGAACCATTTGAGAGCAAAAATTTGCTTAAATGATAAACCCATCCAACAACAAAGTTATTTTAATTATCTCGGCTATATTGTGTCATATACCAGTAATAGAGATATACAAAACAAAATAAACAAATTCCAAACAATATGTGGAACAGTAAAAAGAACTTTAAAAAAATTGTAATCATTAAACTTTGTTAAACCTGTATAAAATAATGGTGATCCCAACCCTGCTTAATGGGTGTGAAAACTGGGTTTTGACTATCTCACAACAGAAGAAAGTGGAGGCTGCTGAGATGAAATTTCTGAGACAGGTTCCTGGTTACAGACTCATAGACAAGAAAATAAACGAGGATATTAGAAGAGTATTGGAAATTCAGAGTCTAAATGAAACAATCATTGCATACAGGCAAAAATGGCAAGATCATGTGCAGAGAATGACCGAAGACCGTACACCACAAACAGTATACAAGTATAAACCTGTAGGTAGAAGAAATGTTGGCAGGCCACGAATGAGATGGTCCGATCAATTTCCTTGAAGTCGGAACGGGCCACAAGGCTTATACCGTGATGATGATGATTATAATGATGATGATGAATTGTTGAAAAATTAACTTTTTCCAACTGTTAAAAATTTATTAGGAATTGTTATCCTGGACCATCCTCTGCCATTGTGCCCACCACAATATTTGCCAATTAATGGCCTGGCGAGTCGGTACATTCATCTATGCTTACCCAATTTTTTTCCCTGACACTTTTTGTCTGATTTCCTGTATTATTTTCTGGTAGCATTTACTCACGTAATTATTCCTTAATGTTGAAGGGTCTGGTATATGCTTTCCAAAATGCTTTTCTAGAAAAGCGCGTAGCTTTGTATTACTCAGTTTGTTCAAAGGAATATCAGCACATATGAATGCTTCATAGAGTTCTTCAAAGAAAGGTGAACCTGAAGAAGAGCAAGCTTCATCAAGTAACATTTGGTGTGTTGTTCTTTCAGCTTCAAGCAGCCGTAGTCCTCGAATGTGTTTTTCTCTCTTCACATGTTGGTCTATAGTAAACTTCTTTTCAGCTGCCACTCGTACTTCACATAACTTGCAGAAAAGTGTATTCCCATCTGTGGAGAAAACATTTTCACCATAAAGGCTAACAAAATTATTTAATTTATTTGCAATGTTTTGCTTTAGTTTAGATGTGATGATTTGTTAACTTCACACCACAGTTCTTTACACTGTTTAAAAGACACCTCTCTGCAACGCTGTTTGGAAAAGATTTGCAGACACAATGAGCTTTGACCCTTCTGCTTACGAATGCAGCCACCTGATACTTGTGCTTAGGAATGCAGCTACCTGCTACTTGTGCTTAGAAATGCAGCTAACTGATACTTTTTTTTCTTTTTTTTCCTTTTTATTCTATATTATTTTTTATTTATTTTTTTTGTTATTTTATTTATTTTTTTTTATTTTTTTATTTTTTTATTTTTTTTATTTTTTTTCTCATAGTTTTTTTTTTGTTTGTTTAAGACGGGAATGGGTACCGGGTAAGAATTTTTTTTCCTTGTTTTATTGGCTTGTACTGTGAGATAAATGAAGGGTTCTATTTGCTTAGATGGTTCTTAGATCTGCATTTGTTCCAAATGATAAATATATGGCTCCAGCGAACGTAAGGTTTTCTTCCGTATAGAGGTCCATCTCTGCTCTTTCAAAAATATCCGTAGGTGCTTTCCCAACACAGAGGCTCCTCTCCTTACTTTTATCAGCCAATGTAGTGCACCAGCAACCAACCACACAGCAAAATTGTGAAATTTCTTGTCCTTGAAACGAAACTCCAGTTGTACCAGCTGTGGTACCGAACGTAAGTATTCTTCTGGACGAAGTTTATGTAATGTGTCTTGGATGGAGGTCCAAATCAAGTCAGCGCGCTGACAGTTGTACAAGCGATGTTCAAGTGTATCATCTTCCACACATACGCTACAGATCTTCGAATTCACTCTCCCGTGACGCCACATCTTTTCTGCAGTTGGAACCGTTTCATTAATCACTTCATAAACCGTTTCTCTCCATATCGACGGAAGGTTACAGTTGGTTGCATTGGCCCAAACGCATTTCCAGTCACGACTGTATTTTGTTTCTACATTAGGTCGTTGAATACCTGGCTCCATCAAGTGACGATAGAGGTTCTTGGTAGTCAGAAAATTCTCCAGTCGCTCCCCAGAATTTTCAAGAGCACGAAGCTTGGCAACCAAACGATTAAATTCCCGTGTCGGTCTCTCCACGGTATGTAACTGGTCATACCAAAACTTCTTGTCAATCGGAGACTCACTGCTAAGTAACGAGGACAATCCTCTCTTTCCCAACAGCACCATACACTTGTTGTCAACATCCACTAGACCACAACCACCTTTCTTTAGAGGAAGACGCAATTGCGGGCGAGCAACTCGATATGCTTTACCCGTCCACAGGAAGTATCCGAGCAGAGTCTCAAAACGTTGGGCGAACTGCTTAGGGAGCGGCAAAATCTGCGCTACATACCACAGTTTACTCAAGGCATAAGTATGAATGTACCAGACGCGTTGCAACAACGTTAGATTTCGAGAGCGATCTTCATGTAAGTTAAAACGTAGCGCGTTGATCCTCTGGGTCCAATTAAGAGAAATCATTTCTGATATGTCAGAGGTAAATATAACCCCTAGTATAGTGGTCTGTGGAACCACTTTCATATGTAGCAAAGTTGGTGGATGTTCCCAGGTACGTAGTGGAAGGATTTCTGATTTGTGGGCGTTGAGCTGAGCTCCCGAAAGTTGACTATAAGTCACAATCGCCGTGGCTATCTCCTCCATATCCTGGTGATCTTTGGCCAAAACCGTCACGTCATCCGCGTAAGCCATTACTTTAAGGCGTTCCCCAGCTATATTTAAGCCTTGCAGTCTATCTTGTAGCATCTGGAGTAATGGATTGAGTGTCAGGGCAAACAGTCCCATAGATAAGGGACACCCCTGCCTGACCGATTGTCGTATTGGAATAGGTGTCGACAAAAAGCCGTTACAAAGTATTCTTGACGACGCTTGGCGATAAAGCCCTTGAATCGCCGCTACCATTTGTTGAGGTACCCAAGCTGCGCGCAAACACCGCCAGATATACCAGTGCTGAACTCCATCAAAAGCTCTATGAAAATCCAGATTAACTAATGCCAAGGAGCTATGGTGCTGCTCAAGATGGACGACCACATCTCTTAATTCCGTAAGGGCACCAATAATGTTCTTGCGTTGAAGAGCTGTTTGATTAACATGGAGCACCTCCTCAAATGCTGGTTTTAGTCTGCTGGCCAAAAGCTTCGCAAAGATTTTGTAATCTGAATTAAGCAGTGTTATTGGGCGAAAGTCCATCGCTGCCTTAGGGCAGTGTTTCCGCGGGAGTAAAATTATAATTCCATCCGCGAAATGTTCTGGAAACCAGCCTCCATCCCATAATTCCTGTAACACTGCAACAAACTCATCCTTAATTATCGGCCAGAATGCAAGATAAAATTCATAAGAAAGACCATCCGGGCCAGGCGCCGTATTGCGTTTCAAATGTTGTACCACTTGATGTACTTCTCGTTCCGTAATGGGACCTTGTAGAATCTCCTCCGTGGACTGACTAATGTGAGCCACGGGGCTACTCAGGGCCGCCGCGCTAACCATGGGTTCCGCTTGAGCCTCGCCAAATAGGCACTGGTATTGCTCCTGAAGATAACGCAATAGCTGGCGTGTCCCGTGTAACACCACACCAGTAGCAGCGTCAGTGAGTGATGAAATGTACTTGGCCTGTCCATGAGAGCGTGCCTTGGCCAATGAATAAAAGGAGGCTTGTTCATCGGAGAGAGCGTGCGACAAGGGGGACCGAATGGCGCAACCCTGCAGCATTTGATCTTGTTTGCTTTTAATTATTTCCTTTATTCTCCTGATAGCCGGAGCGACCTCGGCACCTCGATTCTGCTGCTCATGTAGATTCCAAAGCACCTCATTGTAAAATTGCATCACCTCTCTTCTTTCACGGGCCTTCTCAAAACTAATTGTTTTGAAGAATGCTTTGATGGCCGGTTTTGCCGTAACGGCCCACCATTCTGATTTACGGTAGGCACGGTGATACGAGGGTTTTAAAGCTGCCCATCTTGTAGCAAAATGCAGTCGACAGTCCTCATCCTGAAATAGGGTTGAATTGATTTTCCAGTAACTCCTTCCAGTATCTAGACTAGGAGCCGTGAGTTTTAGGGCACACGTCACGGCGTGGTGGTCACTAAAGGCAACGGGATGAACATCAATGCGCTGGAAATGGGGAACCAAGGTGTCAGATAAATAAAAACGATCCAGTCGGGATGCAGAGGCGCCTCGGAAAAAGGTAAATTGCACCGTATTACCATGCTGCAGCTCCCAGGCATCACGTAGATGTAATTGCGTCACTAACTGCAGAAGCATTGGGCTGAGATTGGCAGCGCCTTTCTGATCCTTAGCCTGAAGCGTACAGTTGAAATCCCCTGCAATAATACACTCCTTACCGGAAAGTAGATGGGATGTCAACGCCTGTTGAAAGAACTGCTCACGTTCCTGTCGTCGATTGGAACCGGAAGGAGCATAAACGTTAATCAGAGCAATGTTATCCAGCACAGCCGATACGACGCTCCCCGATGGATGTAATTGAAAGTCAGAACACGGGATACCACGGCGATAGAGTAGCGCAGTGCCTCTGCCTTCTGGACCCAAGTTAACCACATGATTATAATTATACAGGGCTGACAAATTATGCGTATTAACCTCCTGCAAGAAACACACGTCCACGTCATGCGTCGTGAGGAACTGATTTAACAATTTTTGATTTCGTAGATTTCTAATGCCGTTAACATTGACAGTAGCCAATATTTGAATACGAGGTAGTGTAGTCATGAGACTCCAGAAATATAAGGCCGGGAGAAACCAGTGCAGGGGTATGATAATGGTTCGGACAACTATTGAGCAATTGAAACTTTAGCTAGCGCGTCCGGTGGTTTGAGACGAGGGTCTCTGGAAGCGAGCACTACTCGAGGTTGTCCAGGACTACCAGTTGCGTCTACTGTCACAGACACTGATTGCAATGCATCTCCCGGAACCTTCCCTGACACCACCTCCATTGCAGAACTATCACCGTCTTCTAGAGTCGACTCATCAGCGCTCGACATCGACGGTACGTCCTGCGTGACTGAAGCACTCCATTCTCCAGCAGACTGGGCGGTTTTCGACTTCTTGGCTTTCTTTCGTGAATTGGTCCCCGAAGATATATGGATAGGCTGGGGGGCGGTCGCAGCACCAATTTTACGCTTCTCCGTCACAAGAACTCCCGCCTCCGTACAAACGGGCGACGTCACCTCCTCACGGCAGTCCTCGGGCCCCGTTGGCTTCGGATCCATTTGTGGTTGACTGTCTACTATGACGGCGGACACAGGGGACATCTGTGTTGCTTGTGGCAGCTCCTGCGACTGGATTACACTCTCTTGTACTGCAATTTCTTTTTGTGTTTCCTGGGGCTCCCTGCGCAGAAGTGATGGTACAGGTAAGACCGTCTTTCAATTGGGACAGTTCTCTTTGACGTGAGTGGGTTCCCCACATACATAGCAGGTTTTCACCTGACCAGCATAGCTCACTGTAACACGATAGCCCACAACCATAATGGTGTTAGGAATCGTAGTTTTCAGAGCCATTTTCACAGCACGAACACCAGTATTCACAGGTATTTTATACGCATTGCCCCATTGCTCTCTCCGAACTTCATACACTTTGCCATACTGTTCCAATTTTTGTCGTATTACCTCGTTCGGTATCTCCGGCGGTAGATCAAACACACGCACCGTGGTGGTATTGCCTGTGGCCCTTTCGACTGTAACTGTTGTACGCTCCCCGTTCGCATACGTAAACACCGCGGTGCCAGCAAACTTCTCTAACAGCCTTGCCAGTAGAACTACCGAAATGAGCTTTATATAAATTGCTCGATCCCGCGCAATTAACTGCAGCGTATCCACCTGGTCAGCAGTAAGCTTCAAGGTATCTGCTACAAACTCATGAACTTCTAATGCCGTTGGCCTCGTCGCAGTGAACTCAAATTTCACTCGCAGTGTATATATTCTGCCGTAGATTTCCATGCTAACAGTAGCACTATTACCGTATGTACACAAAAACAAAATCCGGCCTCAGGCTTCAGACACGCTGAGGCACCAAGGAAAGAATACTAAGAAATAAAATAACTGAGAGTCGTTGAGAACAAAAGCCGTAATTCGACCGCTGAACTTCACACCGCACAACAGGCAAAACAGCGTCACCGTATCGCGTGGTAGGCACGACCTTCACTGCCCAGCAGCTCACGGCCGACTGCAATACTTGTGCTTAGGAAATGCAGCAACCTGATACTTGTGCTTAGGAATGCAGCTACCTGCTACTTGTGCTTAGGAATGCAGCAACCTCATACTTGTGCTTAGGGATGCAGCTACCTGCTACTTGTGCTTAGGAATGCAGCAACCTCATACTTGTGCTTAGGAATGCAGCTCCCTGCTACTTGTGCTTAGGAATGCAGCAACCTGATACTTGTGCTTAGGAATACAGCTACCTGCTACTTGTGCTTAGGAATGCAGCTACCTGCTACTTGTGAAGTAAGTGAAACAGTTTGTATTGCGCAAGTTCATTAGCGGTCCTTAGAAGGGGAGGAATGTAGTCTTTGTCCCGTTTCCTGGAACCCAAGGTAATTTTACCTCTAGTACTATTTGGGGCAAAGTAAAACTGTTTGCTAAATAATTAAATGTAAAGCTTCGCTCTTGAAAACATAAAAAAGTAAATTGTATCTAAGGTATATTTTAACATGCTTAATTATAACAAAAAAAATGCCCAATAGTATTAAAAATGCCCAAAAATGCAATAAAAACCTAAAATTGCCCTATCCCACAAACATTCACAAAATATGCAAAAAATGCCCTAACAAATATGAATAATAAACGCATTTTACTATGAAACATATTTATATGTAACACACTTTTAATTTAGGCTTACCAAAAAATATGCAAAGTCATTGAAATCCTAGCCCTACTGATAACTCTAGAACGGAAGTTAGTTGAGTGATTGATTGATAGTTGGTTGTTTGGCTTCGTTGATTAGTTGGCGTTTGTTCTGTTTGTTGGCTTCAGTTAGCTCTGGTTTCAATTAGTGTTAGCTTACTTGTTGGTTTCAGTGAGTTGTTATTGGAGATTTTAGGGATAATTTAGTGGTGCTTTCTGTAAATAGAAGACTTATTACAGTCACTGATTCTGGCATATGGTGATTAGCTCATTGCCCAGGATAGAGAAGCAAAATGGAGATAGGGAAGCAGAGAAATAAGGACTGTGATTGTGTATGAGTAAGATGGTTGTCTATAAAATATTAATCCTTACAAGACACAGTCAAGAAAGGAGTATGTTTGACATTGTTTAGTCAACATTAAAGTTATAATAATAGTTATAAAGTTCTTAAACCGCTATCTAAGTCACAATCTCTTACCGAAAGAAATATGCTATTGTTCCTTTTTATAGATTACTCACTATCCGGAATGTTGTCAAACAATCAAGACAGCTTTACAAGAAAGACGAACTCTCTAGAAATCCATCTCCTTCCCCACGTTGTTTCGGCGAGCTTTTATCCCTTTGCACGTCTCTTTGATATCGTTGAACGCGCCGCGTCGAATCAGCAATGCGTTCGCGACAATATAATCTATGAAAATGTGGATTAACCAAAATTAAAAGTTTATTCTTCAGTGTACTTCCTATTATATTAACCATAGGAATATCATTTTCAAAAATGTATTTACACGTCTTGTTATTTTACTATCGAATGCCAAATTAATTGTTTATATTTTGCATTGTAACCCGATTTGTAGTACGCAGCAGGGATTGCATTCCACTCTGAAATTTAATATATGAATTTCACTGAAGCACAGGCTCTGAGGTTTACTGGTCCCAAAATAACATCTTAGAGAAAGATCTGAGTATTAGTGCATATTTGTTTAAAGAGGAAACGTTGGGTGAACAGCATAACTCGCACGAAAATTATCGTTTATATAAAAGTTCTTTTTTCTCAAAACAGATTTCAATGAATAAGTATGCATTTTAACGGCGCTAATTAAATAAAAGGTATATGTTCTTTAAGAGTACTTAGCACTTTTACATAGAATTTGCATTTAAAGTCACATCTTTTTAACTTTCACTGGCGCATAGAAATGACATAGAAATGGTCTTTTAGCCCCGGTTGCATAAAAATCGCTAAATGCAATTCATTTATAAACGAAGATCAAAACTGAACTAAGTTTGCGAACCCGCGTGGGTTGTAAAATGCTGATTTTAGATCAGATGAACGCCGTTTAGTACTGATCCGAGATCACAAAAACAAATGCGGCAACATCGCCAAACATGTTGCAAGTTTCGTGTTGTATCGAAACGATTCGAGAATTATCGTAATTACTCGACACTGTTTAATTCAAGTGCACAGAGTAACCAATCTAGACATAACAAAAACTAAATAAATCTTTTGATTTATTGTTATTTGTCCTGGAAATAATGTTATTTTAAATAAACAGTATAAGAATTTACTCCATATTGAAATAGTATACATCAAAAGTTAATTATTTGGTTTACTTTATCTCCATTATATGCCCAATGTACATCTTTTTCATTTTCATCTGTTTTCAATACTGTAAGCTGGAAAACAAACCAAAAATGGAAGTTCAAGCAAAAGGGAAGAAGCGTTCCGCTAACTTTAAATTTCGCATAACCCGTCTTATTTTACACTTTTCCACAGGCATCCTGATGAAATGAGATCTTAAAGCTGCAATATCCCTTGTAACTTTGTGTATTGTTCTAAACGCAGTCCATTTATTTATATTGAATATAAATAAAGGGAATATTTCAGTTGCATAGAACCGTAATGTGACAAGGATCATAAATATTGGATTAAGTGCGTATTTCCTCAGGGTTTGTGTTCCTAATTGTGCATGTAGCCTATGCTTCAGTACTTTGGCTACGTGCTTTGATAGTTGAAATCTTATTTTAAATTTTCTGTCTTTTAGTTCTGAGATGAGACTACCTCTATGTTGGAAAACACGAGGAGACCTTTCAAATTCAAAATTCTAATCATCAGAGATATCAGAGTAATCTAAATTCTGAAAATAATAAAAGTGTATAGGTTATGAACACAAACAATACATCTTTAACATACATTTGTGAAATAAACAGGCTAATTATTTATGCAAGTAACCACAAAAATGATTTATTTACTATTTATTTAAAGCTACACTACTTATTTTTTCTCAGAAACTATTGTGTAAATACTGCAGTTCTACTGAACTAAATTCAATCAAGTTAACTGGAGAAAATTCACCAGTTATATTTGATCTTAGATCAAAAGGCCATGAACTTAGATCAGTTTTACACAAGTTCAGCTTGACTGAAGATCATTTTCATATGCTTGACCTTAGATTATCTTTTATGCAACCGGGCCTTAAAGGACCTTGTGGAATAGCTGTATAACATTAAAAATCCATTCTCTTAATTTCAGTATTTCCATTTTATAAGAGGCTGGCAAGTTTCATCAACATCTTCTGAAGAAAAGTGGAACATGATAAGGTGCGTAAATAATTTACATTAACTAATCCACTAGATTAATATAATAAAATAAGGAGAAAATTCGTGTTTACCAATTATTTTTCTTTTAGAAACCACGAGGTAAACAAAACTATTTTCCAGCAATAAAACACATCTTCAATTAAATAAGACTTTTTTGTAAGGATTACAAATACGCTGTTAAATAATTGCATGAATAATAAATTAAAAATCTACTTCACATGAAAGCGTATATGTATAATGCTCGCTTAAAAATTTGGACGTTGGCATATTCCTTTCTTTTGTGTAGTTACACAGTTTGGAGAATAAGCACTTGTAAATTAATCTAAATATTTCTATAGAATTACACAATACCCAACGATATGACTCAAAATATGTCGGTGCGTTATTTAGCTAGTAATATTTGAACTAAGTGAAATCACCCAAAGACCACCCGGGGTACAAAGTGAACCTCCTGCTGGTCATGACGTATTTCTGATATTAAAATATATTCCAATTAATTCAGATAGGGCATGTACGCTTCAAGTAGATCATTTTAAACGCCAGGTTAATTTTGCTCTCTGACCAGAGAGGAACCTGTTGTTAATTTCTCCTTTGGAAGTTTAATCGTGGTGCTTGATGGCCCACCCGGTATGGCTCCCTGGAGTGTGGACTAGCCTGTCATCGCCAACCTGTGATCAACAGCGTGCCAACTTCATCTGATTAATATCCCTCCCCATGAAGCTATAAATTAACATATCTGAACCTTGTACTTTACGCTATTTCATTATTAATCATGTTCTTGCCCTCGATCAATCTTAATTATTGTTGTGCACTTTAAATTATTGTAATCAATAACTTAAACTTGTAATCATCACATTCTAATTAAGAGTTCGTTACGGTTAACTGTTATGAGATCGATATGAACTTATGACCATGTTGTCTATAACTGAATCATTGCCAGGAATAACTTCATCTTGAAGAAGAGATGTAGACCCTTGTTCCAAGCAACATTGCTCTTTGCAAACAGACATAGCTCTAGTTAGAAGAAAATTAATACGTTGTGGTTTTGTTTTGGCTTGTATTCCGAAAACATTAAGCCCTAATAAATTATAATTCAGGAGCGCAATAGCCTAGTTGTTACACCACTCATATATCTCCCTCTCTCTCTCTCTCTCTCTCTCTCTCTCTCTCTCTCTCTCTCTCTCTCTCTCTCTCTCTCTCTCTCTCTCTCTCTCTCTCTCTCTCTCTCTCTCTCTCTCTCTCTCTCTCTCTCTCTCTCTCTCTCTCTCTCTCTCTCAAGGGAGCCACTGTGAGATTTGTTGTGGACGAAGCGACCTCTGAGTGCGTTTACTCCGAGTTCTCTGGATTTCATCACTATTCCTTCCCCCAAATGCCCCATAATTATCTTTTCTCTAATGAAATACACATTTAATATCACCCTCGCACTAGGTATCCAACTGGACATTCTCAGAGATGCAGGGCCACTCCGCTCCTCAACAAGCCTCTGACCCCAACACACCAACTTGTATGTTTTGGGAGGTGTAAGAGGGTAGAACAGAAATCGAATGGATGAAAATTGTATCCTTAATAATCCCTAATCAAGCTAAATTTTGTCGTTCTTTTACTCTGGCATAATTATATTACAGTAAAAATATTATTCGAATGAACACCCAGTTCGGAGCTAGGAATTGTCATAAAACGTCAGCGAACATAGAAAAACGGGTTTTCAAACGAATGTTTCACATTGCTTGTTGTAACATCAAGGTAAATTATCTAAATTCTGTCTCATTCGATAGTGACACTTCTGCTATATTATATTTTGTTGCATTATGTAAAGAGCGCAACATCGAAAGTAGAAGGCAGAATTGGAAAGCTTTTGGGGAGACATACTCTTCCCTGTATTCTCTCTTCTGTTTTGGGAAATCGAGCGGAAATTCTACACGAAGTTACGTCTGGTTTATATTCTCTCCTGAACTAAGTAAGAAATTAATTTCCCATAGGATATATAAAAGTATTATTAAATTGTTAATAATAATTACACTATGTAATCCTTGAGGGACAAAGGTATCATCTGGCAAAATTTCTGTTACAGTGATCTTGCTTAGTTACTGTGGGAAAATGCTCATTCCTCCATTGTTGGTTTTATCAGTAGTTTCCATTCGCGTTGGTACTTAGCCATTGTAGCCCAGTTGGACCTAAAGGGGAATTTTAAGTCTTCAGCCGTCGTACCTTTTCTGCGCCCGATTCTTGACTCCCAAGCTGTTGTGTTATATGACATCTTGTATAGTCCAAACTCATGCCATAAGCTGCCCCCATAAATTTGGTGTGAAAGGCTGGTATTAGGTGTCATCAGTAATGTATAAAGCATTATTCACTGCGTATTCTATCCTGAAGACTGACCCCAAAAATCTCTTTGTCATTGTTTGCAGCGTTTTTATTTCTCTGCCTAAAAGACGAAGTTTGAGTTCCATACAGTAGGAATAATAAATGCAGCTTCCCGTTAAGTCCTTGCTTATAATAAAGCACAATTTATATGCCTAACTCTAGAAGGAAATCAGCACTGTCCGGTAATAGCAAACAAAGAAATTCCTGGACTACTATATGCGGATGACTTAATGGTAGGACCTATAACGGGAGTAGGATTGCAGAAGGCAATAAATGAATTTCAGAAATCTTCTGAAGAGTGAGGAATAGAAATAAACATAGATAAGTCGGAAGTTATGGTCTTCAAGAAGGGAGTTAACTAAAAAAAAATGAAAAGTGGGTACTAAATGGCAAAAGGGTAGAAGTTGTGAATGAATTTGAATACTTAGGAGTGAGGTTGAATGACAATGGAAAGTGCGGAGCACACAGGAGAAAAATGGAAGCAAAAGGAAGGGCGATAATAAATGGGGTAAGAATATGCAAATATAAGCTAAAATTCACAAACAAGTGGTTAGAAAGAATGTACGAACACTAGTTGAATCCAAAATGTGGAGATCTGGGGGAGGGGCACAGAAGTAAACAAAACGGTGGACCAAAACTACAGAAGGTTTCGTCAAGAGCTACTAGGCTTACCGAGATCAGCACCTAGGGAAGTAGCTTAAGTAGAATTATGAAATGGAATACTAATGGAAAGAATAATAAAATATTGGTATAGGTGTTAGACAAAAGAAGAAGGGGAAATTATGAAATTATCCATGAGACAGCAATAAAGATAAGTGAACAAAAAAAATTGGCGGGCAGAGATAGGAGGAATTATGCAAAAATAGGAATGGGAGATATATGGAGTTTAGAGGAAAGGAATACATACGATGTGGGTAAATTTGTAAAATTCAGAATAGAAGATATAGAACGAGAAGTCTGGAGAAGTCTAGAAAATATGAAATCATTACAATTTTACAAGAAAATAAAAAGAAATTCGGGACGAGAAGCATATGTATATTACTGCAATAGGCAAGAGAGAGTAGGGTTAGCTTGGATGAGAACAGGAAAATTATTTCTAAGAGGGATAAGAGGTAGGGAAAAACGAATTTGTGAATTGTGTGGGGGAAAGAAAGCATAGAACGCTATGTAACCGAATGCGAGAAGGTTGGAATGTGCACAAAAAAGGGTTTGTGAGGAAAAATGGGAGAATGTAGAGAAGAGGATAGTAGCTATAAACATGTTAACCGGCAGAGAGGAAAAGTATTGGTGAGTTCTTTCAGAAAGTAAAAGAAAAATGTTCAAGAAATGTAAAGACTATAAGAAAGGAAGATGAGGCGGAAGAATGGGACTGATTAAGTAACAAGGAGGCATGGAGGTTAAGAGCTACCTGGCAGAGCAGAAGATCAGGGTGTCATGTAAGCCAAGGTAGCAACAAGGTAAAGACAAAATTAAAAAAAAATCCAAATCAAAGTCCAAAATCCAGTAGTGTGGCATTGCCTCTCATTTACAATTTCATTTATTCATAAAACGTTACGTAAATGTCCAGAATCTTAAAATGTACTCAAACGCTCTTTTTCAGAAAATATAGTTGCAAAATTAAACGCTGTACTCCATAAAACCTAAAATCTATTTTGTAATTATAGAATTTAAACATTTTCAAATGCCTCTTTCTCAATATAGTAATATTAGGGCAAAGCCGTATCATTTGTAGTGATGTTATAGTATATCATTTTATAAATTTACTGCGACATCGTAACCATTATTCTAACAGTTGGGAATGTCACTAAAATATATTTGTACCATTGCATTTCTGACAACCCTGCGAGTTACAAGTTCACAGCCTAGTGAAGAATGTGGAGTGCTGTGTACCATGAAGGGCTTTAACAAATATAGGAAATGTCGAATATGGTAGTTAACTAGTTATTAGTCGATATTTTAGTTAATAAGTGTTATCTTTGGGTCTGAACACTGTAAGATATGAATCAGCGTAATAATTTGAGCACGTTGTATCTTCTGATGGAAGTCTACTCCAGCAATCGTTTAATTTGTAGCGTCATGTTTGTAGTTCAAAAATTTAGTGATATGTTGGCGTGTTTTAGAGTAATTATTATTTAATAAGACCACATCTTAGATTTTTAGCTTTGAAAATATCCAAACATCTATCAAATACGATTATACTTAAGTGATGAAACTGGAGTATTTCCCCAATGTGTGTTTGAGAGTATCATCATCATAATCGTAGCACCATCGTCGTCGTCGATATCAGGTGAAGGCCTACCCCACTCATTCGTAATCTGCCGACACTCCTACCTATTGGCTTATCGTTCTGTATTATTTGTGGTATTCGACAGTAGCATTATAAATGTGTTATTGGTGCTGCCATATTCAGCTTCTAGGTACAGTTTAGTTTACTTCAGAAATCCTTGGCTAGTTCAAAATCAGCAAGACATTAACATACAATTTCAAAATCAAGCTGCACAGTCTTATGTGCTTCTTACAGGCAACCTGCTATGAAATTAGAGAAGAAGATGCGTTTCAGAGCCAATCAAAAGTCGTTTATAATAGTAAATATGTTAATCTCGTAAATCTCAGCTACTCGTTCTTCACCTTTCTGTCATTGTCATCTAACGTTTTGAACGTTTTGAACTTAAAGAATTTCCTCTCCAATTTTCGTGCAATTTTATTTATTTTTTAGCAATTAAACACAACTTGTAACTATATCGGGTCTCGGTAGCGTAGATGGTAGCGTTTCTGCCTCACGTTCAAGAGGTCCCGAGATCGAATCTTGGTCAGGGTGAGTTATCTGGATAAGGTTTTTCTAGGGTTTTTCCAGTTTTGTAAATTTACGTCCTCCAACGTTAAGTCATATCGGACGATGAACGGAATGGGCGAAATGATGCTCAAATGAGCCCAGGATCCATATAGCTTAGAGTTACCCGACATTCGACTTTTAGTATAAGGGAAAACCCCGTAAAAACCTTATCCAAGTAACTCACCCTGACTGATATTCGAACTCGGGACCTCTTGAACGTGAGGCAGACACTCTACCACCATGCTACCGAGGCGGGCGGTATTTTCCTCATTTTGAAAGATCAACGTCCCGTAACTCTAAGTTCTATGGATTCTGGGCTCATTTGAGCATCATTTCACTCATTTCATTCATTATTCGATATGACTTAACGTTAGATAACGTAGATCAAAGAAATAATTATTATTAAATTGATCTTCAGAAACAAATGATACAGAAGGAGAGCTTAAATGTCAGCAGGATTCATTTTAGCTGCATATTATCTAAGTTTGTCTTCTCAGCTATAAGAGAAAAGGATGAAAATATATGAAAAGAAAAACCACAATAATGAAAAGACAAATATTGGGCATAACTAATTGTAATATTGGGTCAAATATCAGACTGATATTATATATTTTCCAATATAACTATCCGATTGTCATTTCTTGATAATCAAAGCATACAGAAGCATTTGCAGTGTAGAAGAAACATAACAAAGACTAAGGAAATTACCTGCGATAATGATATCACAAAAGTTTAAATATACCATGGTCAAAAACTAACGAAATCACAAACGCTAGTGATCAAATTATTATTAATTATAATTTATACGGAGGGCATCTTGTAAATTATACTTAGATGCACAATTATGAAAAATAAACAAAGTAAACTTTTTAAATAGTTACACAGCATAGCTTATAAATTTTAGGGCAAGATATACATTTTATGAATTTCAATGAATGGTCCACTTGCGCCAAAGAGAAAACCATTTAGTTTCCAAATATCACTTGAGCAAGGTAAGCCAGGTTTAATTTATGTCATTTAAGATCAGTTGAGAGGCGTTAAAAGTTGTAAAGACAATACTAATCAGACAACAGAATATAGGAGCTGATTTTTAGGTATCGGTCGGGGTTGTTAGGGATGGAATATTAGTGTAGAAGTATAGAAGAATGTGCTTCATGTCGCAGATACTTTTCTGCTTACGGTAGTAGATCTAAATTATTATATTCTACCCATAAATGTGATATCGAAATTAAGTTAGAAATGCATGTTCTACAGTCCGATGAGCAAACAAAACATAACATTTAGGAAAAGGCTTATTTGTCAGTTTATTTGTATTCTATTTTTGTGTGTCTTTGTCTGTGTCGTCTGCCTTTTGCTTGTTTTACTAGGCAACAATGAAAATATTTAGGGCTTAAAAATTGTGAATTTACATTATTTCCAACTGCTCAGCTAAAAATCACCATAAAAATGATAGATTAGCTCTTGTTTTGAAGACAAAGTGACATTTCATTTTTTAAACTGAAGATTTTAAATTTGGGCGAACTTTTTTAGGGGGTTGGCACACCTGTCAAATAAGAGAGAAATTTTGAAAATTAAGTGATGCAAAAGTTAAGGAAGGCATTTTTGTCGGACCAAAAATAAGAGAACTTGTAAAGGATCCTTCATTTGACCAAATTTTGGAGAGGAAAGAAAAGTAAGCTTGGGAAGCCTTCAAGGGTGTTGTTCATGGATTTTTAGGCAACAAAAGAGGTGACAACTACAGGTATTTGGTGACAGTACTCCTGCAAAAATACCGTAATCTTGGATGCAACATGTCCCTTAAGATCCATTTTCTGCCCTGCCACCTAGACTTTTCCCTCCTAGTTGTGGAGCTGTTAGTGATGAACATGGGAAGAGATTCCATCAGGACATTTCTGTTATGGAAGTAAGATATCAGGGCCTTTGGAATGAAGTAATTCTTGCGGATTACTGTTGGTCTTTGTATAGGGATTCTGCGGAACTCCATCCAAAGAGGTAAGCTAGAAGTCGACGAAATCAATAGGCCACCACATGATTCTCTTCAGACACGACTATCTGCGAAGTATTTTTCCATAATTTTAGAACTCTTAGCATGTAATTGCCAGTTTAAAAAATCAAATGCACTTTCATTGTTGTTAGCATGTTTGTAATTGAAATGTATCCTTTTCCCTCAATCCGTTAATATGTAATCCTTCCACCTTGTGTATATCATAGAAACTAGAGCTAATAAAAATTTTTCATTGTCATATTTGTTTTTCTTAACCCAAAATTGGTTGGAATTGCCTCATGAAGTGCTCGAAACATTCAAAAATTATTTTTTTGTTCTCCAGTGTCATTTAAGCGAATTTTCTGCTGGAGCTGTTTACAGGCACATAACCTCACACACATACGCGAATCATAAATCTTAAGTATCCTTTTCTGATGTTAGGGGCCCTCTAAGCATCTCTCAAGTGAAATATGGGGATAGAAGTTTTGGTTGGAATGAAATAATTTACCTATTTACTATTCATAAAAGAGAAGGCAAAAAATTGTCCCAGAAGCTCATTTAGCTTTCAAAACTTTGAACATTAAATAAGCATTTGGGCGAATCTCGTTTAAACGTTTCGAGTCCAGTTTCATAACACGTGGTGATATATTCTTGCGGTAAGCAGCTGGTTACAGAAGTTGTATCCTTTCCAATAAACAAGGTGACACCTACAACAGCACAGCTGGAGGACACGAGCATTTAGAGAACCCACGCCAATAGAAAGAAAAACACGACGGTGTTCCAGGGAGTGTCAGACAGTATAACAAGTGTTTTGATTACCTTCACGGCTTCATCTTGATGTGACTTGCGCAATACACAATGATGCAAAAATGTGCCTGCCTTGGTGTTTAGCAGCCCACAACTGATGCAGTGCAGATAACTTTTGGTAAATGTGCACAAGTCCTTGTGAGTACGTATCGATGCACGCGTAACCTGGTCAGGAATATACAGTTGTTGAAATACGTAGGAGAAGATTTGTAATACTTCAAGGAAATCCTGTTTTTGGATTTATTTCCGCTTGCACCTCCACACTATTTGCTTTTTAAACTTGTCATTCGCACAATTCCAAGGGAACCCATAAAAGGCAGAACTTGAAAGGACCTGTGAAGTGCAAAGATCTTCATACTTATTTAGAACAAGCCAAAAGCAAAACTGACAATTCCAAACAAATACATCTATCGTGTTAACATTTCAAGCATACAACATTCTATTTTAAATATGCAGCTACCTATTTTTAAAATAACATAAATTAGCTGTCTTATCTGGTCTTGTAATCTGTAAGACTACGATTCGATTAGTGTTTGAAAGTCATTATAAGTTACAAATTTATCTTGAATGATAACAGTAAATATCCAATAATTTTAGTCCAGATTGTGATACAAATTGAACTTAAGGGTTCAAAAATAAAGATACAGAAAAATTCGGTTCAGAGATTTCCCTGTAAGGGCATGTTAAGAGGTCTACAGAACCCAGAACAAACCTTTCTAAGAAAAAGTTTGTGTATGTGTGCATGTGTGTCTGATCGTACGTGCATATGAACAAGCTACCTCAAATCGAATGAATATCAAACTTCATATTTAAGTTTTATTTTCCAAGCATGCAAATTGAAGACTTTTCAAGAAAACCATCGATCCCCTAGAAAGCCTTTATATGCATCATTTTTCGTTACTCTTAGTTTCCTTAAGTATTGTAATCAAAATACTTTCTTAAAATATTCATATAAAAACTAAAATGCACAGTTATTGTAATATTGTCACGGCAACAGACATAAAAGTTTCGGCACAAATAAGAAAACAGTCGACGGATAAAGTTTCAGATAACGAGCTTGCATAAGTAGATAAACATAGCGCTTGAGTTAAAAGACTTACCGAAACAAACAAACTGAGATAAATGGAAATTTCTGGTAATATCTTGATTATTCGGTTTCTTTATTTTTCCAGAAATATCTCGAATCTAGAATAAGGTATTTAAGCAAGTGACGGCTCGCAAAGTGAGTCAGTTGTGAAACAGTGTTGTGAAACGGGAGACAGCTGAAAGTGTTATTGTAACGAGAGCTAAGGATGTAATCTGCTGTCACTGTTTGTTATTGTCATCGACCTTGGTAGACTGATGGCGACGTAACGTAATGTGCTGTAATCTATAGATTAGATTAGATTGATTTGCGTTCAGTAGGTTCACTTGTAGCCAGAAAAGGCTGTGAACATTGAACATGTCCAGAGGTATAAAGTTTAATAGCATATATATATATATGCATATATATATATGTACAAAAGTTAACATAAGACACATATTATAGTATACAGGCAATATGAACAACAATATGGAAAACAAAGCAGGGATAATTATATATGATACAAAATGAAACACTTTTTAAACCAGTTTTCACTTGGCTTATGCCAGTACGTCTCAACCTTTTTGCAATGGATACCATTCATTGTTATTTATTAAATACATATACATTAAAAATAAACTTACAACTTGCATCAAATATTTATTAGTAATGATTTGTCATTGGAATAGTTAGATACTACTTATAGAGCTACAGAAGCATTATCAGGATAATTTGTCATTCAAATAATCTTGTACAGAATAAAAAGATTTTGAACAAAGGTACTCTATAACAGCTTTTTTAAAAGCACCGAAATTATCAATTTTTTCTTTAAGGACATTAGGAAGTGCGCCAAATACTTTGATAGTTTCATAATGCACACATTTCTGGAAGCAAGAAAGTTTAGCACTGGGATAATGGATATTATACTTTTATCTAGTGTTTATTTTGTGAATTACATTATTTGTTGCAAATAAGTCACGATTGCATACAAAGAATTTTAGGATCGAGAATATATACATGCAAGGAAGCGTTAATATCTTCAATCTTGTTAAAAGATCTTTACAGGAGCATTTGTTGTGGGTGTTAGTAATGATTCTTATAACCCTCTTTTGCATAAGAAATATTTTTTTACTTTCTACTGAGTTGCCCCAAAATAATATTTCATGATAGAGTTAAAGTATGCACAATATACTAATTTAAGTGTGTCAATAGAACTCACATTAACCAGTTCTCGGATAGCATAACAGGCAGAGCTGAGTTTAGGTAGGATATAATTTATGTGAGCTTTCCAATCTAAACGTCTGTCCACTTGAAGGCCGAGAAATTTTATGTTGTCAATTTCTTCTAATAACATATCATTAATCCCGATTTCTATTTCAGTATGTGATGTACGATAGGTTATAAATAAGCAGTATTATAAATAAGTAAGAGTATTTCTACGAAAATAAAGGAAATTTTTAATTTCTGCAACTCGGCCTTTTAATTCTACGAACCCACAAAGTCACAATATTCTTGAAATATCTTATGAAGCTCTTTTTTTGGAAAAGAATTAGGTGTACTTTTGTATAACCTTTAAATCATAAAAATACAAAAAAGAAATAGTAAGTAAATATAGATATCCTTAAAATTCAAGTTTCTGTTGGTTTGAATTTCAAACACTGTTTCAGTTACTATTTTTGAAATAGATACCATTCGGTTGTTTATATTGTGGAATTTCAAGTTCAGCGTTTGACAACAATCCGCGCTTTCCTGTATACTTCTTGTGCTTAAAAGGAAATTAAAGTATTTGTACAAAAACTTAAGTTTATTAAATATAAAAATAAGTTTCCATAATAATGTGTAGGAACTATGTAAAACAATTGTCAATGTCCATAGAAACTAATGTGATCGCAAAGCGTTAGAATCCATAACTAGCCTTTAGTTCATGTGCACTAATTTGTGCCCTGATTGCTCAAACTAGTCTGTAAATAGAGTGAAAATAGAATGTAAGGAATGTTTAGTATGATCAAAAATAAGAACTGGGTACCCTTTGGAAGTCTTATGGTAATATGTATTTTTTCTAGGTGTTCAGTATAATTTTTTTCGTATGGATTAGGTAAAACGCTACTGAAGCTTTCGATTTTTAAAGTTTTAGTACTTTTCTGAAAAAAAAAACATATTTCATGAGGAGTCGTATTCTAATTCCAGTTGATGGCTCAAAATATTTTAAATAGCCGTTGGGACATTTAAAATAATAAGGGGTGGGGTTTGGCGTAAGCTTTTGGCGAATATTAACCCTTATATTTTGGGGTATCTTCAAAGGAACACCAGTACCAGATTATACGATATATTCGGGATGTAACCTGCACCTCACATTCCTAAAAAATTCCTAAATTACGTACGAAACATAACAATCATCCGGTCCTTTGCTCTTAGTTGTATGAAGAAACACATCTCTACGAGTTCGAAAATAAGTAATAATATACTGAGTGGAGCATAATACAAATTTTATTTAGTTTTTATTCTAAGAAGTAAATCAAATGCCATCTAAACCTTATTATATAAATATTTTTGCAAACAATGTATTTCCATAGTTATTAGTACAAATGGAATAAATCCAACAGGTAATCCAACTCTCCACTTTAAAGCTTTCAGTTTAAATTAATAGACACAAAGGGCATTTTAAGGTTACAGGAAGAACAAATTATATTTAATTTTTCATGCTAGGATTTCTTTCCATACTTTTCATTTTATTATATATAAAATAATAAATAATAAAATATTTTTATTTTTGTATTTATTTCATTTCTGGGAAATTAATTATTCTTTCACACTAGCCGTGTGTAGGACGAACTATGAAAGTGTAGAGCCAGACTGAAAAATTCAATGCCATAGCCGGGATTTGAACCACGGATTTTTTGGTTTCCGTCCAGCCGCTCTAACCATTTGAGGTACTGTGGCCAACGTGTTAATATGACATTAAATTCCCCAACTGACTCGTCTTTCTCCCGGTAAACCACTAGGAGTTCTCATAAACACATGAGACAACTACCTCAACGGCGACTTACTATGCTGTAAGTACTTTAAGGCCCGGGCTTTATAGTTCGGACCACTATTAGCTACAATTAATGTAAATTAATTATTCTTTCACACTAGCCGTGTGTAGGACGAACTATGAAAGTGTAGAGCCAGACTGAAAAATTCAATGCCATAGCCGGGATTTGAACCACGGATTTTCTGGTTTCCGTCCAGGCGCTTTAACCATTTGAGGTACTGTGGCCAACGTGTTAATATGACATTAAATTCCCCAACTGACTCGTGTTTCTCCCGGTAAACCACTAGGAGTTCTCATAAACACATGAGACAACTACCTCAACGGCGACTTACTATGCTGTAAGTACTTTAAGGCCCGGGCTTTATAGTTCGGACCACTATTAGGTACAATTAATGGAAATTAATTGTTCTTTCACACTAGCCGTTTACAAAATTATTTCATAACCATAAATTTATTAATTATTTCATGTACTTAGTAGATGCATTTTAAGATCTTCTATGCAAAATTTAAATTGTAGTAAAACTTCAGGAGTTTTTGAAAAAATCAATAAAGCGTTGATAACTCCGACACACATACCTAGTCAAATCAAAGCGTATTTTCAGTTCATTTTCAGGCATTGTAAAAAAAAAAAAAAAACATTTAAACCCATAGGAATGTGTACCTTACACATTAAAATGTTGATAATCTTCGTAATTTCCAAATACGGTAAAGCTAGGAAAAGTATAAATCTTAACATATTACATATTGCGGACTCTGTAGATTACTGCAGTGTAGTACATATTTCGGACTTTGCCACTATCATGGTTGAACCATTTCGCTGCTACAAGTGCACACTTCAACAAGCTTACAGTGATAGCTTTGGCCCTTCTCGCCTGTATTGCATGACTTCCGAGTGAATTACCTTTCTAATTTATATTTGCCATCGACGTATCTAACTCTAGTAAAAGATGGCATGGCGTCGATAATTGCAGCGCAGAACTACAAGCATAGCCCTTTCTTTGCAGCGGAGAAGGCGAAAACAGGACTCAAGAATTATTTAAGTCGTACAAGCCAACTCATTCCCCAGTTTGACTTCCATTTGGTTTTCACTTCTTCTGAGCGGTTTAACGCTGTAGTACAGTATATTTGTTTTTATGGAATATATGAGCCCAGCGATGTAATCTGCAAAACAGAACGCAGAGGTGTTAAATAAAGAGGTCGAAGAAACTCATCTAGCAGTAAACAGTATCATATGAAGCTACAGGCCAATGTACTAAAATATTATTGTTCCATGGTGCTTTCGGAAAAGGCTAGCGAGTCCTGCCGGAGCTGGAACTGGATTATTTCGGAGGGTACTCGGCACGAAGGTCCAAACTTGGTGTACTGTACCTATGCCACCAAGTGGGGTATTCCTGGGGAGGAATGACGAGGTGAGAGGAAACAAAGCAAGACCGTCCCAAGGAGCTACGACAGTCCACAGGGCAGAGTTCCTACATTTTACTTATAGATAGACTGCGAACAAAATGCAGTCGGTGTGCGGATATGCGAGCACAGCTTTCTCCCCTCCACTGGACTCCCACCCCTCCCTTCCTGCATGCGACAGCACGAACCACACGAAACATGTGTATTTGAATGTTATTTTGACTTCGCAATCGATCGAAAAATATATAGAATGATAGTTTCTTTAAATCCTGAGGAACAAAACAGCGATTCAGAAGAAAATGTAGGGTGGATCTAACAGTGAATGCGAAAGCAAGTGACACAGTTGACCTTTACAGCTCACGCGATGGAGGAGAGGCAAACTAAAATGACGGTAGAGGGGGAAAGCTACAAAACTTCTGTTTTGGTAAGCCACGTCCCCAACTGCATTTTGTTCGCGGTCTATCTATATATGGAAACTTTCCCCTGCAGGCCAGGACAAAGGATATCCTACGCTATTGTGGTTCGGGAACAGTTCCAACACGAGACCTGGGTTATGAAACCGATTATCGTCAGTAAGAGGAATTTGTTTATTCAGAGTATATTATCCTGCCATGCACCTCCAAGACATCATTCGACACTGCTATCCTGGAAGAGACCATCAAATGAAAGTTGATATGAAATGATAATGGCAACTCGCGATCTAATTATCTTACCCAGCATTCGCCTGGGGACCAGAGAAACCCCTGATAAAACCCATGGATCGGGTAAGTCAATCAGGGAATTGAACCTGGGCCTCCAGAATGCGGCCCATAGACGAAACCACCTGCGCCACTCAACTCGGTAGTACTTTCGGAGAGGATCTTAATTAAAGGAGCTCTCGTTTATTTAGTTTGTTAACGACTTTGTCCATTGCCAGCGTCATATTAGTACCACCGATATGCCAGAATTTCGTCTCGCAAGAGACACTTTACGTGTAAGTAAATCTACTGACACGGAGTTGTCGCCTCTTAAAAATCGCTAGTCTGGATTGCGTTTGAACCCACGTCCTTGTGATCAGTAGGCCAACGCCTAACTGAGCCACGCGACTGACACCCTGCGTCGGGTACAAGGCAGAGACGATGAAAACATGAGTGCAGCTAAGAACGAATGCATGTAAAGAAGTTATTGAGTGGAAGTTTGCGATGCAACCCAGCACTGCATACATAATCAGTCATGAAAACTTATTTTAATATACCTGCAGCCGATGAATATTAGATGTACTACTTCCATGACAAGCAAAGACGAAGTTCTCTTGTTAAAAGACAACTACACGGTACCCCTAGGTACAAGGTACAGTTGTGATCAGGGTATAAATTGTACAATCTGGAGTATATCAGTTTTAATATGGGAGTGCCAGATCAAGCTACATCTTATTTGTGTAGATTTTGGGAATAGGTGCAAAATGATATTTAGAGGAATGGCTGGAAGCAGTAACGCCGAATTCATAACTTTCTCCTTTGTTGTGATTAAAAAGAAAAAACTGTAATTTTGAACCCAAGTCAGCTAGAATTTTGAAGGACGTTTGTATTATGAGAATTAGACTATCAAGGGTGTGATGTGCAGCAAACATGGCAACAAGAAGTATGAAATTCATCTGTGTACCTTTCGAAGTGAAGTGAAGCTAGTGATTCACTTGTTTCGCTATTTCTCTGGTGAAAATATTAAACAAAGGTGCAAACGTGCATCCCTGAGGCACCACCTGCGAAACTGTCGGCCATACTGTGAACATGGTAGAACCAACGCGCACCTAAAACGTGACACGTGATAGACAGCTTCTATAACCCGATAAGGTTAATTCGACAGAAGTTTTTAGTACAAACCTGCGCGCCCCACTCAATTAGAGGCTTGTTAGCCCAAAAGTGTTGTGATTGCGTAGTGTTTGGCTCGAAAAATGTCCTAAGTTTAACAGCAGCTTTGATGAATCGTATAAGTTTGTTATCAAAGATCAATTTCTGTGTTACTTTCCCGGCATTATTCATTAAAAGTTTATTCGGACTACGTTAATTAGTTTCTGAAAAGGTTTGAGAAAAATTGAGAATGGGCTTAATGGCCAGAATCTAGATTGGCAAGAACGACTTAGTACACCTGGTGATTAACAGAAGTAAAGCATTTTCACCATTCTTACTCAACACTGTTAATGCAGCAAACTGGTTCCTATGATTATAAATAGTATCATTATCTTCCAGGATACGAATGTTTGCAATTCCATACAAGGTAGCTTTTATAAAGGATTTCTGATTGTATAAATTTCATCATGTTGTTCTTTAAATTATATTAATAGAAGTAGTTGTTTCACGAGCGAAGGAACCAAATATATTTTGTCACTTTCAGAAGCTATGGTGGCAAAAATAGTTTTCCAGTAATCTGAACATGTGATATATGTAGTATCGTGGTTTACAGCAAATATGTTAAATTATATTTTTAGATGGCAACATTGTTTATACTTCTGGCCCCTTTTCAGATATATGTATTACTGTTCGGAGAGTGTTGCATGTTAACCTCAAAATCTCAGTGAGAAATCTATGAAATATATACACTGAAGTGGGAGGTGTGTAGCGATTTCAAATTACATGCATTGTTACTGGAAATGCAAACATTACTGTGGGTTCTCAAATTCGGCAACTTCAACAAGATACTTTAAGCGTGCATGGTAAATGAAAACTAGCTTGGGTATGTTTGAATAAAGTGACACAAAACGTCCTTGGAAGCAGAAGACACCCTAAGTATAAGGGACCTCAGTATAAGGGGCCCTAAGTATAAGAAATGATCAAAGCTTACAAAGATTTAGGATGCAATATGTCACTGAAAGTACATTTCTTGGACTCATATGTGGATTTCTTTCCAAAGAGTTGCAGTGATGAATCAGATGAACATGGAGAACGATTTCATACAGATATATCTGGCTGACCCCGTAACTCAGTCGGTAGAGTACCTGTCTGCCGGGCTAGGGGTTCGATTGCTGGCGGTGGGGATGGGGATTTTTCTCCAACCTCATCTTCCCCAGAGTCTGGAAGTATGAATGAGAGTGTGAATGTGTGTGTGTGTGTGTGTGTGTGTGTGTGTGTGTGTGTTTGTGTGATCTAATGATTAAAACCTTACGAATATGAGTTAACACCTTCGATATGTTCCAAAGGAGAATGGTCGCTGATATGACCATAGGAGTTAAAGGTGGGTATAAATGGAACAAACCTAAAATATTTATCTACCTTGGGGAAAGGGTGTGAACTATAGCTGATTAATGTTGGAGTATAATTAGGGACAATAACGATGCTCAATCAAAAGAAAGATATAATACATAAAACTTTGTGGTGAAAATTTCGTTTCGTATTTTCCATTTTATGCAAATAATCCTTTAAATGACTTAAAAAGTGATAAAATTATGTGAACCATTCAATACCACCTTCTGTTACTCTCTTAATGTTTATAGCCACCTTTAATTGAATTTTGGTCAATAAGTCTACGACCATAAATTAAAGAGTACATATGAAAATAAAAATATATTGAAAAATATCTTATTACTTTTAAACTATCCTTTTTGTGGTAATTTACGTCCTCCAAAGTGAATTCATATCGTACGATGAATGAAATAGGTGCAATGATGCTCAAATGAGCCCAGGGTCCATAGAGCTTAGAGTTCCCCGACATTCATCTTTCAGGATAAGGGAAAACCCCGGAAAACTGTATCCAGGTAACTCGCCCTGACCAAAATTCGAACTCGGGACCTCTTGAACGTGAGGCAGACACGCTACCACCACGCTACCGAGGCGGGCTAAACTATCCCTGATATATATAAAAGAAAAACTGATTTGATTTCAGCGTTAAAATATCTAAATAATCACAAATTTTGACTCCAGAAATAGGGAAAAATTTTGTAGAATAGTGTTATCTTTAAGTGGTATAAACATCTCAGTACTTTCAAACTGTATAACGTTTTTTATTTGTCTATCTGAGAGAGTTTTAAAAGTCTTTGCAAAGATGACATATATGGCAGGCGCACGCCTGGCCTTGCAGGTTGGTGAGAATGCATTGGAGGGATAGGTCACGTTTGCCTCAGAGCTTAGAGAGAATCTGCAAGCCACTGCATCTGCATTGTTATTAACTTCTGTAGTACATCTAGTTTTCAAGGTTCTTTCCACATAGAATTTCTGAAAGGAACTAACACCATTTGGGACAAAGGAACAAAAGAAACTAAACTTTTGGACATAATCATTTCCTTGTTGTCAAGGATCCGGAAATGTTTGCCTCAATTCCTTCGTTCTCCACACATTTCCACATATCCTTCACTTTTATTTTTAACATGATTCATTTATTATATTATTTTAATGCAGTCATTTTTTCTTGTAGAATATTTTATGCTATATGTGCATTATAAAAGCATGTAGATAAATGCGGTTACCAGAGATAAATTTATAGTAACTTAAAAGCTCTCTTCATTCACATAGGATTTAAAATATAAAACGGGAATAAGTACCCACGTGCTTTTCAAAGCATTCAAGGGAAATAAGACATGTAAAATGGTACTTTCTTCTATATATAACGAGTTTCAATAACTCAAACTTTTAAACGTTGTTATTTTAATCTGCAATAACAGTAAATCGACACTGTTATTATTTTCTTTTAAGTCAATACCTTCCATACAGAATGGTATTGCAAGTGTCCATGCTAGATAATACAGTAGCAACTGTTGAAGATGTGATTATGTGTAATCTATTACCTCACTAGAAAATTAGGGTTTATACAAAACAAAAATCGTAGTAAACAATGGAAAAAGTAAGTATAAGAAAGTCAGGATAACAAAGAATAATAATCATCAGCATCATCATCAACAACAACAACTCTTCAAGGTGTAAGAAATTCTCCTGTTCCGGCCTCATACTTCTTCCCATCGTTTTAGTGGTCTTCCTGTTGTTCTATAACCCAAAGCTTTGTATTTGTAAGACTGTAATGGAATGCCAGAGTTATCCATTCTTTATAAATAGCTTTTCCATTTATGTCTATTTGTTTATATTTTTGCTTGCAATGAGAATATATTTAAATCTTTCCTTATGTCTTTGTTTCTAATACGATCTTGTCTGGTGCATCCTTTTACTGCTCGGAGATACTTCATTTCTGCCGCTTGTATTCGACTCCAATCTTTCTTTTTAAGTGTCCATGTCTCCGAACCATATAGTAAAGCTGGAACAGCCATTATCTTATAAAATTTTAGGTTTGTATCCTTTCGGGATTTTATTTTCAAGGTACGAACTTTTCCTCCACAAATGTATTGAAACTTGCTTAATTTACTACTTATTTCTTCATTGTTCATTTTATAGGTTACTTTACAGCCCAAGTAATTAAATGTTCCCACCTGTTCTAACACTTTATTATTTAACACTATCTTAGATCTTCTTATTTGTTTTCCTATAAATTCCATAACCTTTGATTTTTCTGCGGATATACTTAGAACATAATCTTGGATCAATTTTTGTAGCTTGCACATACTTATTTGCAGCTTATCTTCTCTGTCTTGTATTAACATCATATCATCCGCTAAGAGTAGCATATTTAACGCATTATTTTTTATTTATTTTTATTCCTAATAGTATTTCGTCTTTTAATTTTCTGAGAATATCGTCCATATAAATATAAAAAATAGCGGAGATAAAATAGATCCTTGTCTTAAACCATTTTAATTGTCAAATCTTTTGATAACCATACATTTCCTAAAATTATTTTTATTTTTGCTTCTTATATGTCCCTGGGTATATCAATTGTTTTGGATATACTTTCTTGTCTAATATTTGCGACAGTCTAGTCCTGCTCACCTCATCAAAAGCCTTTACCAAATCTACGAAGGCTGTATGTGTTTCTAAATTATAATCTCTTCTCCTTTCAATAATTTGGTTAATAGAAAATATATTATCTATGTAATTTCTTGCTTTCCTAAATCCCATTTGGTTTTCTCATAATGGTGGTTCAGTAATTACACTTGATATTTGTATACAAAGGAAACTTTTACCAACAAAAAGTCTACGCCAATAAAACTACTCTGTTAAGTACTTAAAAATACATGCCTTAAAGGTCTTTGATTTAATTAATATGAGAAGTAAACTTCGGATACTCATTTTCTCCCAGAAGCATTTTAATTTTTTATTTATCTCTGCATCTAAAACTGCCTCTTAAGATGACAGCATCCCTTACACCCACTGGCTTTTCATTTCTTCTTTTTTTTGGAGCTCAACTTACCTATGTATGACTAAGTCATCACCTCATTATACTGTTTCAGTTGTTATAATTTCAAATGAATTACTCAGAATCTCCTGATGTGAATGTTTTTTAAATCCTGGACCGGTTTATTAGCAACAGTCTTATCTCTCCCACAAGCGCGTGTGGGAGGTAAGACTGAGGAAAATTACATGAAGTATTATGCCACATCAAAGCCAGACTGACTTCTTGACATCCACTTCTACTACTGCAATTATGGCTGATAATATTGATCTTTAAGTGTACTTTCTTAAGTATACTTATCTTCAATACATCAGGAAGCACGCCTTAAAGAACTTTTTTGTTTTGTAAACCTAGCTAAATAAATACATAAATTAAAAAGTTGCAATGATTTCATTGAATTGATTTTTCATCTGAACTGATGATAGTGTCATTAATATTGCTTCATTAAGAAAGAAAAATCTTCGTGTTTCTTTTATTTTAATGCGTGTTTATATTTGTTTTGACAGTAGTGCAACCCCTGGTATAAAAGAAATAAATACTCTATATAATTTTATCAAACACTCAAATGCTATGAATGTTTGCATTATTCATTTCTGTCTAATTCGTTCATCGCAGCATCTTAGTTCAACTTTAACCAATTATTGATTTAAAACCTTCATGACACCATTGTATAAAAATTAAAATGTTGTGGTATCGAATTTTGGATGGAATGCAACACTTCGTCTACTTACTCTATGTGGGTAGAAGGGCAAGTGAAAACAACCCCTAAAATATTGCAGCTTCATTATCCAACTGTAATTTTGACCTTTCAGTAATTTAAATGTCCAAACGCGACAGTTTTATCCTAAATTAACAACCTTGGGTATGCTCAAATAAACGTTTGAAATTTTAGAACTCGATTTTCTTCTATGCAGCGACGTGCCCGATTAGTTAGATCACTCTGCCTCTCATTAAGGCAGTGGTTCGATCCCAGGAGCCCGTATGCGGGACTTCTGTTGGACAAAGTGGCGTCTGGACGGGTTTTCTCTGGATTTGTGATTTCCCCGCCATTCATTTCATCGCCAAATTCCTTTCATTCACTTCACCTTTATTTCATGTCAACTCCTTCCATGGCTAATCACCCAACCAGACTACATCCTCCAACGTTTATTCATATCGGACGATGAACGGAATAGGTGAAATGATGTTCAAGTGAGTCCAGGGTCCATAGAGCTTAGAGTTACCTGAAATTCGTCTTTAAGGATAAGGGAAAACCCCGGAAAAATCTTATCCGTGTAACTCATCCTGACCGAGATTCGAACTCGGGACCTCTTGAACGTAAGGCAGACATGTTATCACCACGCTACCGAGGCGGGATGATCCAGAGATAGTCTGCTTCTCTGCAGGCATCTGACCTCAGGCACCCACTTTAAATCCTGGTGAGTTTTGCTACATAAGAGTAAATAAAACAGAGAAAGAAGAAGATTTTCTAGTAATCTATTTTTGTTATACTTTTATCTTCCTTAAAATGCTCCACATTCTTCTTTTCTCTTGTGCGTTTCTTTACCACCTCTCCTTTCCCTTGTTTCAATGCCTCAGTTTATATTCTTGAAAGGTGATTAAGGAAACTGAAAGAGCTTTTTTCTTTATTTATATTATTGATTTGGGTTTACGTTTTTTAATAATTTAATACAAGGTTGGAACTTTTTACCCGTTATTATATGTTACAAAACAAGCTTCAGAGTTACATAAAATATAGTATACGGTTTTAAAGAACTTTTTAGAGGAACAATATGCAAAATTTAAAATGTTCAAATTTTCTAAATGTTCATTGTAGGATATTTTACATTATTGTTGAAGACTGTTCTTATAAAAAGTTTAACGCTGAAAATTATTTTTCTGTTAAGATTATGTTGATTTGATTGGATTTGTTTACGGTATGGAGAGGACTTGGTTCGGAGTTCCAAATGATGGTCTATTGCACCTATGCCCCAAGTGGGGCATCTCCGGGAGAAAGGATAAGGAGAGGAGAAAAATGACGGCCGTTCCAAGAAGTCATGACAGTGCAGAGGGCAGGGTTCCCACACTTTACCAGTTGGAAAATCCCCGGCAGACCAGCTGAATCGGCACCACCGCAGAGACCGGAAACCGTCCTACTGGAGGAGGACCATATCATCCTGCCATGCACCACCATGACACCCACCGACACTTCTACCCTGAAAAAGACCGCCGTAGGACAGATGATGTGAAATTATAATGGAGATGAAATAGAGGGACAGGAAATTCGGGGGCACCTACCTACATTTGCCTGGCGTAAACCTCCGAAAAATCTATGGGTCAAGTAGGCCGGCCACAGGAATCGAATCCAGGCTTCCGGAATACGAGCCACAGACGAAACCGCCCGACCCGTGTCGCCGGCAGGATTATGTTGAACAAATCTGTGATAGAATATTTCCACTGATCTATATGAAGATTGACCGAATTAGCAGTTTCAGTACAGAATACCCTTATCGCCCTGCCTCCCTGGTGAATCAAAGAATACCTTTCGTAAAATTTATGTAAAATAGGTGCGAGTCACAGTTTCTCCCTTATATAACGCTCAACTGTTCTGAGTATAACGAGAGATGAGTTCATTAAATCAAGCTGCTCAGGAACGCAATGAGGCGCAGCCTCTATAAGGGAGTCAAATTTTATGGCCTTAACTTTGGTAATATATTTATAGCTATTAAATGAAAAGCAGCTATGGTGCCATGACTTACTGCTGAAACTAGGCACATAAAAAATGTAACCCGAAAGAAAAGGTTCGACATCATCTGGTGTCATCGCAGCGGGGAGGATCCGGGGCGTATTCTCACCTCTACATGCGCCAATCAAATCTGGGCGTCAACCTGCAGTGATACCGGTTCCTCATGTGTAAGCTACACACTGGCAGTTTACTGCCAAAGCTGCTTAATCACCTTCACTCTTCTATGTAACACTTTGGAGTCTTACGATATATTTTGTTTTATTTAATAATTATGTGTTATCAGTGTAAAATATAAAACTTTATGTACATTTTGATAATTTGGAATGCATTAGTTTGTCCATTAATTCATACATAAGTCGATCAAGCATAGGAAAGACCAAGAAAATGTGAAATTGTAAGAGATTTTATGCTTGCCATGCATGCTAAAATCATCTTTAGGCAGGAATTTCCCGATTAAATATACGTGTATGGTTCAACTCTGAATATTAGTGTGGCTAGCTTCAACTCGAAGCACACGAAGGCATAAATGTAGGAGTAGATGTCCTACGTGTCACATTATATTCTCAAACTGACATTATGTTTACGAAAACAAACCGCAAGAGACGAGACAACACTACTGTTCAATTCCACATCTTGTCTCAAACTGAAGTCGCACGGCACTCGTGGCAGTGCACAGTGCTACATCATTTGCTCTAGCACAAAATCGATCCACTTGATAACCGCTGCCATAAGCTATACTGTAAGTTTTCACTCACTTTCTTTATATTTTTACAGAAAGTGTCCGATGGCATAAGTATGATTTAATCTTTCTATAATATGTTATAATATGCATTTCAAAAATGTTAATGGTCGATTATTTGTTCCGTCTATTTTTGTGGTGATTACCAGTTTGCTATGCTGCAGTTTTGAATATATCTCCAACGTGTATGTTTGTTCCCAAATTATGGGAAACTTGTGATTTCAAAAAGATGTTAAATTATATTATCTAGACGAAATTTTACAATAGACCAGAAAATCAAGAAGATCAAAATCAAAATCAAAATCCTGGTAATTCCAAGCGCTGCTTTCCGTATGATTTACGAAGATCTTGCTCCCCGAACTTATTAGGGGCCGAAACAGCTAGACTACCAACAAGATTACTGAGTTGGTGAGCGGGCACCTGTGCCGTCGTAAATATCAATACACATCTAAGACAATTGGCACTGTTCACACATGTATATCGTAACCTGTTCTTCCCTGCATCTCCCTCCCACTCTCTTCTCCTTCCTTCTATGAAACAGCATTGGAATTGATAATAATTATAATTTTAAAGAGTTCATTTGCGTTTTAATATATGAAGGACACGTGGATACCAGGTCGTGTTAAGGTTTTGGTCCAATTGGTCTGGCGTAGGTTGAATCTGCATCAATCTCAGACAGCGAAAACCTGTTGTTCTGAAATTAACTCCCTTTCAGCAACAACGTTCCCTTCTGACCGAATTATCTCTGCCTAGCAGTTCAGTTTCTAATCTTCAGCTACATTTCTCCTACAAGTAATTAACATCGTTTCATTGAAAATGCTAAGCATAATTAATTATTTTTGTAACAGAAGTTTTAATATTTCATTTTGTGAGCCATTGCCACCGTTTCCAATTGTCTTTTAATTAATACTGAATATGTGGTTTTAAACCACTGGGAAATTATTTGGCTACTAGGCCGAATATCAGAAATAGCTATTTCCGTCAGGAGCATAGCAAAATTCATAGCTCAGGCAACAAGCGGCAACATCACGAGGGATATCTAGTTCGATTCTTAGTGGTGGCAAAAGTAGATCTGTATCTATAACTCTCCCCAGTATCCTGAGAGCTATTTAACTTACTTGTTTATTTTTTAATTACTCGTATTTTGAAGGGTGCGAACAAAGGACAATACCAACTCAGCAGTTCTCAAATATTGGTTATGATGATTATACTCCCATCTTAGATCACGTCGCTGGTCCATACTACAGCTCACTCCATTCAGCAACAAAACCTCGCTAAAATGCGCCCACATTGCGGAAGCTCTAGAGTTGCTACAGTTCCTAGATCAACTTCCGATGTTCAAAATTTCCTTTCTAGAACTTCCCTTTGACTGTTGCATAGCATCAAACTCATTATTGCTGTTAGCAAACGTCACCTAAATGCGCCCGAAAATCTAGTCATTCTCTTGTTACTTTGCTTATATTCAAATTAATGCCTTAGATTATTTTATATGTACATTATCGTAAAGTAATTCACTTATCATTATCTGTAGAATATTGTTCATTTGTATTTTTGTTCTAAATATAAATAAAAAAGCGTATTTTTCTCTTCCGTCCTATTATTCATTATAAATATACGCCAAAATTTACTACGATTTGGTGATACACTACAATATACGAACAACACTGATCAAGACTACAGTCTGCAACAGCTCCTAGGGACAAAATTAAAAAACAAAATTAAATAAAAATTTTGAGCAAATCTGCTGCTTCAAAAGACGTGTTTTATTCGGTACTCCATTACAAAAAACTTGGTATTATTTTCATGAAAAGAGGTAGATAAATAAAATATGGAGTTAAAAAAATATTAAACGTATGATTCAATAGATGTCTTCATTCACTTGAAGTAAAAGGATAGCAAAAAGTGTTCAACCTGGTAACCTCATTTGGGTGATATATTTCCTGAAAAACTTTGCTTTGAAACCTTAGAAGATATAAATGTTATATGTATCTGATTGTTCTATTGCTCTCCCTCATATACACAGACACATAAAAGAATGGCAATCCGCCCGCCTCGTAGCATTGTTGTGGCGTGTATGCCTTACCTTCAAGAGGTCCCGATTTCGAATCTCGGTCAGGACGAGTTATCTGGATAAGGTTTTTTCCGGGGTTTTCCCTTATCCTGAAAGACGAATGTCAGGTAACTCTAATCTCTATGGACCCTAGGCTCATTTGAGTATCATTCCACCCATTTCATCCATCGTCCGATATGACTTAACGTTGGAGGACGTAAATTACAACAACAAAAATGGCAATCCTTTTTTCTGAATATAAGAATTTGGATTCCGGAGACCTCAAAAGCTAAATTTATGGTTAAATATCGATATAGATGATTTGAGGGAAATAAAATATTCTTCTTGGGTATCTAAGAGTCTCACAAAGAAAGCCTTCAAAGTCTTTGAAAAGTGATCCCATCTACAACAATTTAAACAAGTTCTGAACTGTCAAACGACGTTTCGGGAGTGTTCATCCCTCCCATCATCAGGATATTTTAATAAATGTTATAAACCACAAATGTATTACTGGATATAACACAAATATAAACAAAAACAAAGCACTATCAATACTCGCATCTGTACAATTTGTACATCATCTGTACATCAGTCTGTACAAATTCACATCCTGTGAATGTGAGACACCTTATATAGGACAGACCGGAAGGACCATCGCTACCAGAATAAACGAACATGATCGGAGCTTTCATTTAAATGCAACCTGAGAAGTCTGGGCTGGCAGAGCATTACTTTGATAACGAACAAAGAGCCAATTTTCGGGAGACGACCATCTTGGCAAAATGCAGCAGTTACTGGGAGCGGAGAGTTAAAGAGGCTTTGGCCATTTCCTCCGAGAAGAGCATGCTTAATTGTGATTCTGGATTTCAGTTCAGCTTCTCTTGGAAGCCGGCCTTAAAAATGGAAATCCATAGACTTAAGAAGCATAGATTTATACAGCTTGATCGTAAAGTTAAGTAGTTACGTTTGTTTGACCCAATTAATTTTCTATACTCACGTCATATCCTAACCTGGCATTTCATTTACTGAAAATAGTCCTTTTTTCAGTGATGCGAGTATTGATAGTGTTTTGTCTTTGTGTATATTTTCGTTATATCCAGTGATACATTTGTGGTTATAACATTTCTTAAAATATCCTGATAATGGGTGAGATGTACACTCCCAAACGTCGATTTGGCTTTTTTCCCTAGAAGACCTAGAACATATTCGTCGCCAGGAAAGTTTCAGGTCATTTTATATAAATGTACATATTATGCTTTGGTGGTTCATTGATTTAATAAATCAATGAATCATTATTAAATTAACTTAAGGTTTTCATGTACATTTTCTAATTTTCTAATCTGAGTTGTGTTACGTAATATAAGTAGTTATGCCAGATTTTAGTTTGTTATTAAGTCAATAGCAGTATTATTTGCATTCTAACCACACCATATTTTATATTTGTTAATCCAGGATATCATATAAGCACGAGTACTCCTTAAGGATACCCATCTCCACAACTTTAACTCCATTCTTTCAAATTTTAATACAGCTATTAAGGGCTAGTGTATAATATTGTGGTAGTCCACTAGGTTAAGTTAGCATTTTTGTCTGCACGACATGCCCACCCTCCCAAGACAGGGGGGAAGGTAACAGTGTCTGGGTCACTGGGCAATTTCTCCCTATATGGGGGGTGGTTTGGACCGGTATGACCACGCGGTCTTCTGGTGGATTCAGTCACTCTTAGCGTGAGTTTGGCGACGAATACATCTCTGTCATTCAGTGTGTGTATTATGTGAAAAGTGCAGACACGTGGTGCAAGATTGAAGAAGAAACTTAAGATGTAAGCACTGTGACTGATTTGTCAGTAGATTGTTGCATTTTATTAAATAATCAGATTGTGAAAACTATATATTTCTTGTCTTTTGCTATGCGTAAACCTCTCTTTAGCCAAGCAACATCCTGTATCAGGTGCGTGCTCCGCGAAGCCCCAGCTTGAAGCCTGGCAGTATTTATATCAAATTTAATATAGATTTATAATTAATCTCAGAGTTTTTTACAATTATTTTTACTGACTTTAAAGCTACTCTAATATTTTGAGTTAAACTCTTTAAGTATGTAGTATATAAATAAATTGTAGAGATAAATTATTAATTAACCAATTTTTATAGAATAAAAGACATGTTGAATGTGAATATTTCAAATTAGCCTAAAAATTTACACAACATAAATAGTATTAATGGAAATTAATTGTTCTTTCACACTAGTCGTGTGTAGGACGCACTATGAAAGGGTACAGCCAGACTGAAAAATTCAATGCCATAGCCGGGATTTAAACACGGATCTTCTGGTTTCCGTCCAGCCGCTCTAACCATTTGAGCTACTATGGCCAACGTGCCAACATGATATTAAATTCTCCACTACGGCTAGTGTGAAAGAACCATTTATTTCCATTAATTGTACCTAATAGTTGTCCGAACTATAAAGCCCGGGCCTTCAAGTACTTACAGCATAGTAAGTCGCCATTAAGGTAGCTGTCTCATGTGTTTATGAGAACTCCTATGTGGTTTACCGGGAAAAACACGAGTCAGTTGGAGACTTTAATGCCATGTTGGCACGTTGGCCATAATAGCTCAAATGGTTAGAGCGGCTGGACGGAAACCAGAAGTTCCGTGGTTCAAATCCCGGCTTTGGCATTGAATTTTTCAGTCTGGCTTCACCCTTTCATAAATAGTATTATTTAATAACTTAAGAACCAAGCATGTTAATAAAGTTTTCGTATATAAAATTTAATTAATACTAAAAGATACATTGTTTGAAATAATTTGAAAACGAGAATATGCCGAGAAGTCAGTACAGAGAAAAGAGAGTTAAGTGATAACGCTAAAATAATATTTTCTCATATTTATGCTGCTATAAAGTCATTTAGAGCATAGGAAGACCCTCTTTCATATTTTTCTGTTCCACTGGAGTTATTTAACCATTTAAAAATTCTTTAGGTCATCTCTTTAATGGGGTTTCTCTTTTATGTTGGCAACATTTATCGTTTTTACTATAGTGTTGTAGGAATCTAAGCTTATAGGTGAATATTCAAAATGCTATATGAAATACTCTACAAGTTGATGAAGCTATAAATCCTACATATACTATAGTAAAAGATTTGTTTCATATAATAACTCTAAAATCCTACTGTAGCATGTATGTTTGTAGCATTCAAATATTTTATGGCGTTTCTAAAGCGTGGAGTAGCAGAAATTCGGTGACGACTAGACTGCCCTTGGCGCGGGTGGCAATACCGTAGGCGAACTGTTACACTTGTCTCGAAATAGTGCTGTGTTCCAAGCGGAGTAAGGAAGGTTTTAATGTGCCTAGTAAGTATTTATCATCCCGTCTGTTGTCACACCTCCGCAGTTTTTCACACGCAAAAATATTGCTCGAAAATCTGAGCACTGTTATCAAGCATGACTTGACATCTTGAAGAAGATGCCGGCACTAGATAATTAACGGCTCGCTTTTTACGTGAGGAGCGAGTACCGGCTTTGCGAGCAATTCAGAGTGACAAAAGATACACAGAATGATTCATTTCAAAAGTTTAAAAAATGTGTGCTTATTAGAATGTATCCCAGCACGCCATGCAGTATTCCGCAATGAGATGATGTTAACTCCTAGTTCAAGACTGACAAAAGCGACGAGTGATTGATCTTGTGAGCCGCTGTGAACTGAACTGGCCAGTATTTAGATTTCAAGCTTAGGCCACAGTTATGAGCTATATTTTGGCAACGAACATGTTTACTCAACATTTTGAATTATTTCATTCACTCCAGAACGTGAAGTAGAAACTTTTATTTACACATTTCCTTCAATGAGAACAATATGAATATATTGTTTATTTGTGTTAAATGTTAAGAGGCATTAGGTTTGCCAGTTTATTATAAGTACAATTTGGTTCTGGGCAAGAGGATACTACGTAGGGTAATTAGAGGGCGCTGGTTTTCAGGCAAATTCGTAGAAGTGGCCCGGTGGGTTACGTTAGAGACGGCAAAGTCACCATCCAAAATTGACTGGTTAGATATGACAGCCTAGCTTGGAATTCTTGGAATATGTAAGAGCATTTCTTAGAAATTTATAGAGCGACTTCGGGTTGGAAATCAGAAATTTTCATTAATGTAGAAATGAAGTGGCATCATCATACTAGAAGCTAGTAGTGTGGTTCTTTGGTTCATTAGCAAAAGAATGAGTTATTAGGAGAATATTAAACCTGAATAGGACACTCTGGACACTCTGTGCGAATCACCAGTGGAACATGACGTAGCTGAGTGAAGCTTCATACTTGCCTCAAGGATAGAATCACGATTACTGGGGAGTATATAATTCAAATGCATTAACTCCGTTACCACTGGTCGGCAGCTTCTTAATTAAAGTAAAGCTTGTATATTAAAACGTCTGAAACTCAGACTCTGGTGTCATCCTTACTTTGATTATCCACCCAGGTATACCCTGAGATAGGTCTCTGCTCAACAGTGAGTCAGACCAATACCGCTTTGAAATTGGCGCCCAACGTGGGTTATCAAATCTTTTAAGAATTCATCGGTATTTGTTGCTTTTGAAGGACATTTATTCCCTTTGCATGGTCAAAGCATAAACAGAAAAAGTAATAATGAGTACCCGATTAAGAAAAGTATTACATATTTCAAAGTTGGGACCGAAATCAAGGAATATCTCGAAAATAGTTAAAGATGCAAAAAGAAATTTCTGTACACATTTTGAGGGATTTTGTTATCAGATTTTCTGTGCATACGTTTTGTCTATACTTTACGGTTTACCATTTTTGCAAAAGCCATTCGTAAAAACTCATTAATTCAAACTCCATAAAACACAAGATATAGATTTATTTTGCTACTTAAATGTTATAAACATTTAACAAAAATATTAGAGTCATTTTTGAGAGTATAAAATCTTTCACTACATTTTTCATATAAAGATAGCTTAGTGTGGAAGGATATTTTAAACAGTTTTGTCTCACCTCTTTGAAAGATATTCGACTTAAAATGTCCAGTTTGGTATATAACTCTACTTCCGTTTTTGAGTAATACTGTACACACAAACACAGAGAGAGAGCACTGTAAAAATGTTTTTGTTTGGCCCCAGTAATAGTAGCAGTCCGTATGTTTTTGAAAACATTCAAAAGTGTTAAAATGTTTATATTGTGAATATAGTAAAAGTATAGTAAGTGAGTGAAAGAAAAACAAACTACAAAGTAGACTATAAATGATTAAAAGTGTGAGGAAACTAACGGTATCCTTGACGATGGAAATTCAGTAATCTTTCTTCTGTAAAGGACGCGCAAGAGAAGTTGTGTATTTGTGGAAATGAGTGAGTAAGAAGAGCTTTTATATAAAATTTATTGTTTTCTTATTTTATCTAGTGATCGTAAAGTATGATATTATACACAAAAAAATCTTATTAGTTATTTTGACAAATCCACTATAAAATATAACACGACTTCGAGGCAAGAGTTTCGTGCACCGACTGAGTCCAAACCGGGACAAAGGGAATTCAAAATATATATAAAATAACTACATCACAAAGATTTTTAAAACTTTATCTTCATCACATGCGAATAATAGCAAAATTATTAGAATAAATTTAAAATCACAAAACTAATTCAAGAAAATATTTCAATGAGTTAAAATGTTTAAAGTGCAACTGGGAAAATTTCAGTACAATTTACTTCCCAAAGAAGAATTTTCTATCAAATGGCGCCACAACGTACACCAGAATAAAACTAAAATTAATAATTTTCTATTAATACACTAAATTTTTTAAAAATGTCTTTTTCGATAAACCTAACAATGTGTATTTCCACTTAAATCTCGATATTGAATTTCCGGGTGGAATCTATACATGGTTGAGGAAGAAATAATAGCCTTTTTCTAGGTAAATATTCTACTAACTCTCATTTGAATGCACTCTACTACTTACCATATTTAACAGATATGCATTAAGGCACTGGTTAATACATATTTCATGATAACATCGTTTATGTGAGAAAAATAAACGTGTTTACTGAGCTTAATAAGCAGTCAGAGAAAGAACACTGGGCGGGGGAGAACAAGCAATAAACATGCAAAAGCCATGGAATAAACATGCAAATCGCCTCGCCTGTAACAGTGAAAACCCTTTGAAAACAAATAAGAATGATATAATAATGAAGGAAGAGCTCGTTAATCGAAAAAGTTTGCATTATTCACCACCTTGAACTTCTATCCAGCAGCGCACAATACACCTAGTGTTGCATTGATGGTTTTATAACCATTTAATAAATGACGAATAAAGGAGCAACAGTTTATTTGTTCTGTTTTTTATGTTCGTGAGAAGTAAGAACACATTACTAAGGTTCAGAGCATCTTATTACATTTTGCCGAAGGCTTCTTTACTTCATCTCCGCACATCAAGAGCATATAAGGCGAATCAGTTGCTTCTATTTCAGTATTCCACAGATTATGATCTTACTTGAAAACATGATCCCCTATTCCAAAGCGTACAGTTAAAGAAAAGAGTACCATGTCGCATAAAATCTTAAAATGCGCATTGCAAGATACCAACTGCCTCCTCTGTATTGTGACTTTGTGGGTTCATAGAAATTAAAAATCTCCTTTATTTTCGTAGAAATACCCTTATAGATTACAGCAGCATTAAGTTACGTCACCATCAGTCTACCAAGATCGATCACAATAACAAATAGTTACAGAAGATTACATCCTTAGCTCTTGTTGCACAGCTGGCTGTCTCTCATTTCACAACACTGTTTCACAACTCGCAACTCCCTCTTGGCCAATCGTCGCCTCTTTAAATACTTCACAGATAATTTCTAGATGATTCGCAAATAAACCAGAACGCTAACAATCTCTATCAGTCCAGAAGTAACAAGAAATTTCAATTTATCTCAGTTGGTTTGTTTCGGCAGACCGTTATCTGCCTGTTATCTTTGTCCGCGGGCTCTTGGTTTTCACACTGCCCTCCTATCAGTTTCTTTGGTGTAAAGAAGCCACGCGATCGTAGATACGGGTTAGTGACATTAATATACCACTGTCTTCATTGTTGAAGTCTACTTATACTTAACTAACATCATATCATATCCAGTGTCCGCATTTCCATAGATGGGAATAAATAGCCCATTTTGTTTTGTAAAACGAATAAAGTCGTGATAGAAAGATACGTCTCCGTACGGGGTTGAGGGAAGCCATATTTTCCCTCGTACTAGCCTGCATAACTAGTAGAAGGTGTGCTAGATCACCAGGCGGCCCTACCGAGGTCTATTCGGTAGCCTTCCCCTTTGGAGTTGGCGCGCGTAAGTGGCATATCCACTTCCATCCCGTCTTGAGTCCATAGGATCAGATGGGGGGGAGCGCTTGTTATTCTCTAGGTCTTGCCCTATAGTAAGCCCCACGGAGGCGCTGGACGCCCTTTCGGGTCAGCTTAGTAACTCCCTGGTCATCAGAGGGGAGGTCAGTCTTCACTTTCTGTGGATTGCACTGGTAGATACCCTCGAAAGTTTTTTTTTTTTTTTTTTTTTTTTTTAATTTACGTCCTCCAACGTTGTCATATCGGACGATGAATGAAATTGGTGAAGTGATGCTCAAATGAGTCCGTGGTCCTTGGAGCTTAGAGCTACCTGACATTCGTCTTTAAGGATAAGGGAAACCCCCGGAAAAAACCTAATCCATGTAACACGCCCTGACCGAGATTGGAACTCAGGACCTCTTGACCGTGAGGCAGACACGCTACCATCTACGCTACCGAGGCGGTCAGATAAGATACCCTCGAGCTTATATATATAATCATATTGAATGTCCGCTTTTCCACAGATGGGAATAAATAGCCCATTTTTTATAAAACGAATAAAATCGTGATAGAAAGATAGAAATAATTGACTTACAGTGGGTTAGAGAGCATTAATCATCTTCATATACAATTCGGATCAGATAGTATTTTTCTGTTCCGAAACCAAGCAATTCACAGCTGATACTGTCACCTCTTTCTAGGTCATCCGATATTTCTTCTCCCTTGAGGTTTGTATTCATAAAGTTCCTTAGGGATACGGCCTTTCTTCATCCTTGTCGTATGCCTATGCCATTTATTCTATACTGATCTATCTTCCGCAGAATTCCTTCACTACCTAATGATTGTTCTCGAATTTCCTGGAAACTTTTGTGTTCTTGAAGTTGGAAAACTGTCATTTGTCTTAACAGTCTCATTTCTGCTGCTTCAATCCTTTTTGCCAAACTGGTAGTTAATATCCAGGTTTCTGCGACGTAAAGTAACATAGGCACACCAGCACTTCATAAAATTTAAGGATCATCTCCTCCCTTATCTTTTTAAACAGCCTTCTTTTTATCGTACTCATCATTTGTTGAAACTTAAATATTTTTTCTCGGGGTTTTTAGAGTACAACCAAGAAAAAAATGAGAGACTTGATCTAAAATTTCCTTCCCAATTACAATTTTAGCTCTAAATTGTTCTTGTCCACCAAATGCCATGACATTAGTTTTCTTTACAGAGATCTTTAAATTGCACGATTTTGCCACTTCATGCAAGACCGCGCCGTGGCTCAGTGGTTAGACCGCTTGGCTCTCACCAAGGCGGCCCGGGTTCGATCCCAGACGACCGCAAAGTGAGATTTTGGTGAACAACACGGCGCTGGGGCGGGTTTTCTCCGGGATCTCCGGTTTCTCCCGCCATCTCATTCCACTGGTGCTCCATCTTCATCTCATGTATCATCAGTGTCACCGCCTGCAGTGCCGTATGTAGTAAAAGCGGGCGTTAAACACTACACATTTACACTACACTTCATGCAACTACCAGACAGCCTTTTGTAAGTTGTTTTCCGTTTCTGCTGTAACAGATATTTCATGTCTTGTTAAGAAGAATAGATTGAAATTTGTAATAAAATGGATAAATGTAAGGTAGGTAATGGTGTAACAGTTACAACCTGATAATGAGAAGAAGTTGAAAAATGTTTTTAAAAGAGTTTTGATTCTTCTGCATAAGATCATCGTCGAGGCAAGAAGTATTTTCTGATGCTCTGCAAGTTTGCAGAAAAGTTCCTATGTGAATACATCAAAGATGCATCAGTAGCGTGTGCGTTAATAAGGAGTAGTTAAACGTTGCATCATTCGCCGTTAGTAAATAGAATAGATTTTTATAATATTGAAAATTGTGTGAAAGCACGTAAAGAAAAGTTTATGCAGAATTAAATACTCCACTTTGGAATGCAAGTATGAATTATTAATTATTCATTAGTAGAAGCAATAATTCCTCTGCTGCGCTACTACACCCCAGAGAAGATCTCATCGCTCCGGAGCTATTGAGGTGATTTGCAGGTCCAGAGCAGCCGGGGAAACTACTAGATTTCTATAGGACAGACATCAAAGCTGAGAAATTCTTCAGCTTCCACCATCATCCCACTAAACCGCTTCACTGCAAACACACCCTAATGGTCTGCAAAAAGGAGTGAAACTTAAAAGAACCTTGTTAAGTCTAAAATTATGTATCAGATGCTTTTGCCAAATGTTACCTACATCATGTATATAAAAATTAAGCAACGCAGCTGATGAAGCACAGCCTTGTCTTACTCTTTGTGAAACATACCTTACTTTTGGGCCAGTAATTGTATTGCACCTTATTTTTATACTATTGTTGATATATAAACTTTGTACTGCTCTTAGTAAATGCTGAAGCATACCATATCTCTTCATTATATCTCATAATTTTGATCGAATGGCCCTGTCAAACGCCTTCTCACAGTCTATAAAAGCCATAAATGTAGGCAAATTGAATTCGCGATGCTTTGCAATAATCTGGTTCAATGAAAAGATTATAAAGCATTAGTACAAGCAAAAAACTAAATAATTCAATATATACATTTACCGAGCTGAATGGCTTAGACGGTAGCGTTGTGACCCACATTCGGGAGATAGTGGATTCGAATACCATCCTGACCTATGGTCTTATCCGGGTCGCTTACATTGTTACTCCTTTTCACCTAATTTATCATTTTGTTTCACGTGTCACACTGGTTAGTTCTTTCGAGATGTTTAGTACTGACGGCATAGCTTCGAGAGTTGTGACGTAATTACAGTCGGGAGCGAGGCCTGCAGCTCGAGGCTAACGAAAAAGACAGGCTATGGTGCGTTTGAATCAGCTGATAACAGCAGTCCTAACCTGTACAGTATAGGCTTTGAACTGTATGTCGTTCGTGTGGTCTGTGTGATATTACGTTTGTTTTACTTTTTTAACTAGTGAAATTAATAATATTTAGTGGTTCAGGTTAGTGAAAAAGTGTTATATTATCATGTAGTTAACACATATTCCAGTTTGTTCGTAAATTTTATGTATTTAGTAGTGTTTTCAAGTAGGCTGTAAGTTAACCTCTGGGAACGTTCTAACGGCTTCGATGCCATATTGCATCTTCTCATTTGAATCTAGATTGAAGCATTTATTTTAGTAAATTCTGCTTATTCTTTTATTATACGTGTGATATTACATAGTTCTATCTTTGTTTAAACGTACAGAAAAATTATCTCCATTATTAAACAAAATAATAACTTCTGTGTTCAACCACATGGTGGATACAAGTTAATGTTACTATTACTATTATTTTCCTTTTTAGGTACTCAGAGTTGTAAAAGATGCCTCGACGTTGTAGTGTCTTTGGGTGTAGATCAAATTATGACACAGAAAGTGAAAAAACTACAACATTTTCACTACCAAAAGACGAAAATCTTTGTAAGATCTGGCTACGGCATATTCCGACGGATTTTTCAAAATTAAAAAATCCTTTTGTGTGCATAAAGCATTTTGAGGAGTCGTGTGTAATAAGAATAGACAGGATTTCTACTTCAAAGGGAGAGTTGATAGAATATGAAAGAAAAATCCCTAAACTCACAGAAAATGCTGTACCAACAATATTTCCTAATACACCCTCTTACTGTTCTAAAACGATTCCCAAAATAAAACGTCTTGCTGATAAAGAAGACGAAAATTTGGTCCAGGCATTTCGAGACAGTATTCAATCAAATAAACAGCATGTGGAAAGGGATTTAATAAATAATGTAGATAGCATTATTTCTTTTGTAGATATAAGAAAACTCAATTCCAGTAAGGCTAATTGGACAGTAATTAAGGACGAGGGAACAATTTATATTTGTTTAATGGGTATAAACAATGGCACACCTTGTGTCATTTCTTTTATAACAGTCAAAGATGATTTAACTTATACTGTTGTATTGGACAACGTTTGCATCAATGCTTCTAGTACTAATAATGTGAAAAAATTGAATTCATTAAATGTTTTAGATAGTATTATGACACAAATTGAAAATGGTGAAATATTACCCACAGTTAGAGATAAAATAGAATCTGCTATCCAGCTGCTACAGTCTCTACCATACCATGATGAGAATGAGCATATGAAGTTTATTGTAGAGCAATTAAATCTGTCACAGACCCCAAAGAATAACAGGCGTTATGGCAACAAATGCATGATTCTTGCTTCCACTCTGTATGTCCATTCATCATCTGCCTACAATGCACTAAGAAAATGCGATATGTTGATTTTGCCACACCCACGTACACTGCAGAAACTAATTTCATTCTATGAATTGTCCTTGGAAAGTAGTTCTTACTTGGAAAACAGATTTAAACATTTAAAAAGTCATGAACACTTAGTATCTCTCGTGATGGATGAAATATATATTCAGCCACAACTGTCATTTAAAGGAGGAGCTATTTATGGCAGTAGTGCAACTGATCCTCAGAAATGTGCAAAAACTGCTCAAGTCTTCATGATATCCTCACTACTTTCTAAATATGTTGATGTCGTTTCCATTATACCAGTTATCAATTTAACAAGTGAACAGCTGAAGACATACATTATAGAAGTTCTGGGTATGTTGGAAAGAATTGGTTTTACAGTTATTAGTTTAATTGCAGACAATAATATTGTGAACAGAAAAGCATATGAACTTATGACCCCAAATAAAATTTTGCAGCCTAGCATTACTCACCCACTAGACTCATCAAGAAGGCTTTTCTTTATATTTGACACTGTCCACATTTTAAAATGTATCAGAAATAATTGGGAGACCAAAAGAAATGCAAATAAGACCTTATATTTTCCTGATTTCAATCATCACTCCAATATACTTTCAGCTCAATACAGGCACTTAGAGTTGATGTATGAAAAAGAAAAGAAAAACCTAGTTAAGTATGGGCACACACTTTCCACCAAAGTGTTATATCCATCATCAATTCAGAAGCAGAATGTGAGCTTGGCATTGAAAATTTTCAATGACAATAACATTGTGGCCTTGAAACATGTCACAAAAGATCTTGGTGTTTCTGAAAATATTGATGAGACTGCAAATTTCTTAAATATCATTGTTAACTGGTGGAAAATAGTTAATGTTAAAAGTGTGTTCGAAGGGAAACGATTCAATGATCCATACAGAGAGGCCATTAAAAGCCAAAGAGATATGCAATTTGAATTTCTAAGTAAAATGTGTCATTGGCTAAAAATTTGGAGGGTGTCTGTTCCATCAGTAAATGTTTTAACTACGCAGACATTTCAGTCCTTGATTACTACGCTGGAATCTTTCCTGGAAATCATTCCATATCTATTTGAGAAATACAACATAGACTACATTTTGCTAAGCAAATTTCAGAGTGATAATTTGGAGGGTCGTTTTGGATCATACAGACAGCTAAGTGGTGCAAATTACTATATAACTTACTTACAGGTATTGGAAAATGAGAGGAAATTAAGATTTAAAAATACTGTGTTGTTTGCTGCTCATAATGGTAGTGTAAATTTGAAAGAACTGTTACCTACCCAACAAAATTATGATAATGATATTGACCTGAATGGTTTTTCTGATATTCTGGATGAAGAGTTTGAAATGCAAGTAATTCCTAATGATACAGTGCCAATACTGACATATTTGGGGGGATTTGCATCTAGACAAGTGCTACGTAAATCTAAGTGTAATATATGCAGTTCATGGCTCCAATTAAATAAACAAGTGGAAGTGAATTCTTCATATGACTTTGTAAAGGACTTGGACAGAGGAAAATTAACATTACCCACAGACAAAGTGGTATTCACTGTTGGTTTGGCATGGCATACAATGTCATTATTAGCAAGAGACTCTCAAAATTTCTTAACCTCTGGGAAACAGCTCTCTGTAGTTCAGAAAATTTGTAAAATTAAACTTCTGAGATCAGATGTACACAATACTGGTACTGAATGTAAATGTTTACATAAGAAGACCCTATTTGAGAAACTGGATAGTGTTGCTCTTTGTGTTAACAAAATATTGATTAGTAAGTTTGTGAAAATGACCAATGAGAAATCTTGTGATTCAGACACTACAAGAAAAGTGAAAAAACTGAAAACATAAATTTTGGCATTATTTGTGATGTTAAGACTTGTTCCATAAACTGTTTTGATGGATTACATTACATTCTGTACTTTGTATATACTCAGTGTATATATCAGTATTAAACCTGTGGATTTATCACTAATATCTGTAAAAATAATTATGCTAAAGTATGGAGTTTGACAGAATACAAGGATCACCTCATTCGTTTGGTACGTATAAATATCTTCATATAGTGGTGTAATTGCATATAACTCTCATTTGTTTATTTCATTACCTCACCTTTTTTTTCTAGGTATTATCCTAACATTTTACATTCATAGTTCCTGATTCGATAAACAATTATTTTGGCATTATTTGTGATCATAAGACTTCTTTCATAAACTGTTTTGATGGACTACATTACATTCTGTACTTTGTATACTCAGTGTATATATCAGTGTTAAACCTGTGGATTTATCACTAACATCTGTAACAATAATTATGCTAAAGTATGGAGTTTGACAGAATACAAGGATCACCTCATACGTTTGGTACGTATAAATATCTCCATATAGTGGTGTAATTGCATGTAACTCTCATTTGTTTATTTAATTACCTCACCTTTTTTCTAGGTATTATCCTAACATTTTACATTCATAGTTCCTGATTCGATAAACAATTAAACTGAAATTATTGTGCGAGAAATATAAGTAATTTTTTTTAGGAAAAAGGGATTCAAAATGTCTTCTGAAAACTTTATTTGAAGGTGAGCGATATACTGTATCTTATCATTTATACATTATTTCTTTATTCTTTAAAGTATTATGTTTATAGACCTAAAAAGTATAATAACATAAGTGGTATATATTGTAAATACGTAAGTAATTATAAGAAACGTAATATAGCTTAGTAGTACGAGCATACCTAAAATCAGTTCCGAGACATAAAATCCCTTCTAATATAATATTGCTTATATAATTATGTTAATTAAAGTATAATTGTCTAGAATGATGAACATATGTGAAATACTGTTTATTCATAATCATTTCAGTTCACTAACAAAACAATGTAACTTCTGCGCTACGCTGTCCACTCTCTCAGACTGCCTGTGTGACGTCACACGAAAGTTTTCCTGTCGCGCCGAAGCCTATCTCTTTCGTTAGCCTCGCCTGCAGCTCGTGTGACGTCAGGCAAGAGCCGTGTAGTACCAAGTTGTCTATGTAAATGGCGCTGTAAGCACAGAATCTTAGGGTTCAGTCAGGTGTGGCGTACTCGATGACAACAATGTAGCTGTTACGTACCAAATGGAACTGTTAAAATTACAATGTGAAGATTTATTGAAGGACAAATGTACGCACAAGAAAGACTTGGCTGATTTTTACAAGAATGTCCCTCAAACCATATTTCCGTGGTTGTATTCGCTTGCCGCACGGATATTGTGCATGTTTGGCTCGACATATGTGTGCGAAAATTTTTTTTATATGAAATTATCTAAGTCCAAAACCCGATGTACCTTGTCGTATCACAATCTAACTTTCAGTCTTCGATTAAAAATTTCCCAGACATTAAGTCCTGACATTGATAAACTAGTTAAAGGGAAACGAAACAGAAAGTGTCAGAAAATGTCCACGCAATTATATTCTGAATGGGTCTCCTCTAATTTGCAGAGAAAATTACATATTTTATTTTATGTACTTTATAGCATGCTTGTCCTTCAGATAAACTATGATTGAAGTTTTATATATTTTCTCATAGCACAGAGCCAAAATATAATTGTTTATAAACTGTGACCAGTTGTGTAATTAAAGCAGTGAGCATTAATATTACAACACCCAAGATGTAAGCTGTACATATTATTAATGGCCTATACGTTTCCTGTCTTTCCTACGCTGTAGGAAATCCAACACATCAAACTACGTCCTTCCTCTTGGGCAGCAGAAATCAGCGCGGTGACGTCACACGGTAACCTGCCTTTCATTCGGGAGCATATTTGGCGGTTAGAGCTGACGGAGCTGACACCACACCACCACTACCTTTCTTCTCCTGGGGTAGGGCATTACTCTTTTTTATTCTTCGTCCTTAGGATTGAGGAAGGTTTTACAGACCTGAGCCCACGGAGGATGAGTAAGTTCTCAGGAGGGAGAAGGTTGTGACACGATTACACGAACTATCCGTAAATTTAAAAATGTGATTGATCCTGCCCTCTCCTCAGCCCGGCCATTGTTAGTATCCTCTTACTTTATCCCACCTCTAGGTAGACCCGTCAGGAGCATCGGCAGAAGATTGGTCAACATGCTAACTTTTTCTCTAAATCTTGTTACAGTTAAGATATGTATTCTACCTTTTCTGAAGTGTTATTATTTTAAACGTCTGCCACTTGTGAATGGCACCACGCCCCCAGTTCAAACCACTCTCAGCGATAGGAATTATTAATGAAGTATGTAAACCAGTGTTTTTTATATGCAGATTAAGAATCTTATAACTCTCCCTTTCCCAAAATATTCCTCATACCCATTAGAAATTTGTTTATCAAGGAGCTGGTTTGACTACAGATGATAAAGATATGTCAACGCTAGATAAGGGAAAATACTGATGCAACGACACATTTCCGAGAACTAGAATGTGCAAATTACATGTTAAACATGAACAAAATTTAAAAAAAAATTTTTTGTTTAAGTTATACATCTATTAGACTACCTTAAAATGCAATATGACTACTTAGAGTAGAATTGTCATTAATGTGATTGATGGATCAATGCATTGTGTGTACAATATCCATAAAGTCCTTTGAGTTTCCAAATAGAGTGGCTGTAATTTATAAACTTCAAAGCTGTTTGTATGTACCTTCCTACAAGTATTGCTCCCTCGCTGGAAAGGAAAAAAAGCAACGTGTTTCTTAATTGAACAAGTAAGCCATATATGGTTTGCATTTCTCTTGAAACACTCAACACCCTGATGTAATTAATTAAAGGAAGAATAGGAGCTCTGTAACACTGATTTCGCAACCACAAATCAATCACAGCTTCCGTCCTCTTACAAGATGGAGGAGGAGGCAGAAAAAATAATGAGGAATCTTTTAACACAGCGAGGCAATCAGTAGCCGCGCGTCTCACCGATTGAATTAATTGCAAATATGTCTTCTTGACCCCGGATACTCTTGTGTCTGATCTGACCGCCATTCCACTGACACTGCATCTTCTTCAATGTCCATCTTGACGGTGTTGCAGTTTCTTACATGTCCACTTACCATAGCGTCCAACCCAAAGCATGTGAGCAAAATGGCAACGAAGGAAAGAAATGCTGACCCTCCAGTAGTACACGTAATAAATAATCGCTAACAAAGGATAAACTTAACCTCTAACACTCAAAATGTGTGATGAGAATACAAACAGACCAATGAAAAATGAATACATTTCCATGCAAAACCTTGTCTCATAAAAACCAACATTTGAATGCTAACGTACTAAGATTTTAAGGGATAAACATGCTAATAAAAAGAAATAAAATGTAATTATAATAAAATCCAAACAAATATTTGAATATCCTCGTTCATATTAAAATTTTCCATTAACAATATCACTAAATATATGCTTCGGTAACTATCACATCATGACCTCACAGTACCACATGGTATCAAATGTAACCAATTGATCAAAAGAGATCTCAAAAGAGACTCATCAGAGCTGCCATATTGTAATACTTCACTTTGCTTAAAGCTCCCAACAATCGAGTACATAAACCGTTTCAACATACTTTTACACCTCCATTTTTCCTTATTCAAGTAATTTTCGAACATTTTATTACTAAATGTACTGCTAGTAACTGCAAGTGGTGTATGTTGTGCCACAAGGTAGAATTCTGTAATATTTAAGTTGCCAACTCATTGGAGGTGAATGGCACTGTTAAACATTACATTTCAAAGATGCTGTAAACACATTATCCAGAAATATTTTCACTTAGAATGAGATTGTTACAAGTTCGATAGGTCTTCATATAAATGTGAGTAGCTGGCATGCTTAATTTGTAAGATTACTAACTCAGACTGATCGATGTTCACCATTTCCTCCAAAAGCGCTTTTCGGTCTTTGCTCCAGAACATCCTCAGTGGATTCTGCTCCAGCTACTGCCTGAGGACGTTCGTCTGACTCTCCAAGAAAGTTAAGGCTCCTCCCATTGAAGATCTCCTGATTTTTAATGCCAACTTTTGGAACTGGAGGATTGGGGCTGGACGCAGATGATTGGCTGTCACCTGTTATATTAACAGGTTGGAGTTGCTTCGTCTCTGGATGTGAAGAAGTTAAACTGTTGGATGTTTGTTGTGGCAAATATACTTCCTCTTCTATCTCAGTTTCTGGAACAATAGCCTGACTACCAGTAGATGTACTTTCTCTTCCATCTGCTTCATGAGTAACCTAGATTGGTTGAAATCTGGGTTAAATTTAACTTGAGCTATATTATTCATAATAGTGGGTTGAGCTACATAGGTGTTGGCTTTATTGACTTGTTTAATAAATTGTCGATAGGTCGATAGGTCTTATTTGACCATACCATCCGCAATAAAGTTTGCTTAGTAGTTGGATAGATTCAACATGAACAATTCAATGCCATGGCCGGGATTTGAACCGCGGATCTCCTGGTTTCCATCCAGTCACTCTAACCCATTGAGCTACCATGGCCAAATTGCCGCCATGACACTAAATTCTCCATTTGAATAGTATATTTCCCCGGTAGACCACTAGGAGCTCTCGCATTCGAGATATACCGTTTGTGATGACTTAGTATCGTAAGTACTTGAGTCCCCGGCTTCATCATTTAACTCTTATTATTTTAGTTAATTGACGGAAATTAGTCATTTCTATCCCGGGAAAATATACGAGTCAAGTGAAGAATTTAGTGTCATGACGGCAATTTGGCCATGGTAATTCAATGGGTTAGAGCAACTAGACGGAAACCATGAGAACCGTGGTTCAAATCCCGGCCGTGGCATTAAATGTTTCATGTTGACTCTATCCATCAAAAATCTTATCCTATGTAGTAGTGTGAAGAAGTGATCAATTTTCATCAATTTCCTTTGCAGTCCTTCTGTTCTTGACTTTGAATTTTTCATGTCGATTCTATCAATTCAATACCTTAGCCTGTATAGGCTAGTGTGAAGAAATGCATAATTTCCATCAATTAATTTTTTAACTTAAACTTGTTTCGCAAGTTGAAAGTACCTAAAATGTTTACTGTAAGCTAAATGAGCATTAAAATTACCATGTGGTTAATATGTTGTTAATCATTTAGAGCCAAAGATCCGTAGTTTCAAGCCAAGTCTTGTATCGAAATTTTCAACTCTAATAATTCGCCTTTACAAATAGGAGTAGATGTATAGATCTACTCTAGGATGTGTGAAACTTTTGTTGATCAATATTATTAAGTTCATCGTAAATTAGGCTAATGACACATAAACTCACGCTCCAGTGACTATCTATTTATGCACTATTCACTAAATTGTACATGGAGTAATATAGTGTATTGTAAATTTCCATTTAAAAGCATTAGTCACCATTATTATATAAAATACGGCTTCAAGCTTAACTAATACTATATTTGTGTATATTTTCATAAAATAAAATGTGAGTAATAAGTTTATATGAACATTAACTTGATGATACATGATCGGTGAATGTTTGGAACATTTTGATGGTACATAAACACAAACAGAAATCGTTACCAATGCTTCATGTACAAGTAATTGTCCCCACAAATACTGCCTTGGTAAGAATAATTTGCATGAAAGATATTTTTGGAATCTCATTAAAATTTATAAAAATTTGTAAAACCTAGAAGGTTGCTAAAACCAAGACGTATGATGCTAGTTGTTCTCCTCACGGTATTTTCAAAGGAAAACTCATTCTCATCCGAGTTGTAGCAGAAGTATGCGAAGGAATTCCCTCCATTAATTCCCAGCACCACCATCTTGCAGGTACGCGGTGAAATGTCTCTGCTTTTGTTGCACACCGCAGTATCCTTTCTAAACCTTGTTCATCCTAAAGGTCGCTTTTCTATTTCATGGATTTAGGACGCTTCTCCGTTCGCAAATGCTATGAAGCACCAGTAGGCATAATATTAATGTTAGGGTAAGATGGCATAAATCCCACCATGGCGTTGAATTCAATAGACTTAATATTTAATTCAACTCTTAAATATAAAATTCAATATAATACACATGAAAAACAATTAAAGAGACAAACAATACAAAAAATAATTAAAGACAAAATGTCAAATATTGCCATCGACATGTGTTATAAAAGAAAGTGTTCCTTTACCTTAGCTAGTGTGATAATATCTAGATGTTTTGTACGTGACCAATGACCATCGAGCACAAACAAAAGCGATTCAGCGTGCGTTGAGGCGACATTTATTTATTTATTATCCAATTTTTTATTCCTATTTTACCCAAAAGGTATATTAGGAATATAGTTTACAAATTTATCAATGTAATACCATTTACAAAAACATAACAAATGCACTATCAAGCTGACAAGCAGTAAACATCAAGATGAATTATTTAGCTTAAGAAATATTTTGTTTAAGAAAGCCATGAAATACTAATAAGTTTTGCAATTCATCAGAATATGTGTAAGTGGTTTTGAGAAAGTGTAACCTAAGGATTGAAGCAATAATTCAAGTTCGTATCTTTTAAAACAGAAAAACGGGCAATCAAATAAAATGTGAGGGACATCTTGAGGATGATTTCCACAAATACAATCAGATGAGGATTTGATTTTGAATCGAAATAAGTAAGCATATCCAGTTAAGAATTGAGTGAGAACATAGGATTAACGAATTTACATTTATGTCTGTCAGAAAATGTTGAGAAATATACATCTTTAGTCCAAGCACAACAATCACTTTTTAACCAGTATTCATTCCAGTCGTTGATGATAATCTCCTTTAATGTTTGCCTCACATAAGAAATAGGGCATAGAGTGTAAATCTCTGGAAGATCTGATGTCGTAGCTCTCTTTGCAAGCTCATCTGCACATTCATTTCCGGCAATCCCTACGTGGCCTCTGACCCATTTAATACACAGATGAGAGCTACATAATATTTGACTTCTTATTTCAGCTGCAATAGGACTGCTGTTTTTCGTATCTTTCAAAGCTGCAATGGTTGTTTGTGAGTCGCTGTGAGGCGACATTTGCGGCAGGATTTCTGGGTTGGGAAACTACAGCATCCTGCAGATGTTGTTCTGTGTCCTGTCCTTGAGGATGGTGCCGATGTGAGGTCTTGAAGTCGTTTCAATATGAGCTTTTGCTCAGATCCGGCGTCTCAGGTTGAGCATTTCCTTTATACCTATGTTACGCCCGCCTTGGTAGCGTAGATGGTAGCATGTCTGCCTCATGTTCAAGAGGTCCCGAGTTCGAATCTCGGTCAGGGTGAGTTAGCTGGATAAGGCCTTTTCCGGGGTTTTCCCTTATCCTTCAAAAAGAATGTCGAGTAACTCTAAGCTCCATGGACCCTGGGCTCATTTGAGCATCATTTTAACCAATTCATTCACCGTCCGATATAAGTTAACGTTGGGGCGGACGTAAATTACAAAAAAAAAAAAAAAAAAAAAAAAAAAAAAAAAAAAAAAACATGTTACCCAAGACTGTTGCAGTCCAAGCATGACAAGCCCTCTCCTCCTGTTTAGTGTGGGACGGGAGTTGGAACTAATTTACTAAATGAAACGAAATAATCATTCAGCTTATTTTCAAATATTTCAATATTTAATTCAATATGAAGTTAACAAAGCGCATCGTAACACAAATTAATACGTACATTTAGAAGCGTCCGTTTCTTTACAATATTACTCAAACATTTTTATGAATATTCACAATATAACTTGAAATCAAGTTCCCTCATAATAAGAACACGACGTCCATACACAGAATGACGCTAACTCTAATTAATCTGAAATAATATTGAATTTTCCGTTGCTATAGCGATTCAATAATTTGTAATTGGTTCACGTCATCTTCAGTAACCCACTTTTCATTACCATATTAGGTAATTTACTGTACGTTTGTTTAAACCATACTTAAACAATTTAACATAAAATAGCATTTTTATAATTTTAGACTACCGTTATCGTCCTTAAACACTTTTAACATTATTTTTTCCCTTCGTTTCTACCTATTTAATCACAAATTTACCTTCAATTGTTTCTTAATCTCATTCACTGTCCACTAAAGTTTTTGTAACAATTTCCAATGAATCATTTCTTAATAAAAATTAAAATAACAAAAATTGAATTATAAACAATGTTTATAGGTTTAGAATCAAAATTAACGGTCCCAAACATTTGACAAATTTTGCAAAATTACGTAGCCATTTTATAAATAGATCTGTGTCAATGTAGCTTGTCTCAGATACTTCAACCAAATTGGTTTCAGGAGCTCCAGCTGTTAGATCTATGTAGTTCCTCATTTTGAAAATTAACATTGAGTGTACAAATTACCAACTGCACTACAACATCCAGCTGCTGTAGTATTTATTCTTCTTTCTCTTGTACCTAGTTGATCAACTTTTGGCTTTACCTCACTCCCCAACTATCTTGGGAGATTTATTTTAGAGTGTTGAAATTCCTATTTCGTCACTGTTATAAATACTCAGAACATTTACTAAACTGTCGTAATAATATTTTGTAGAATATCAAAGAAATCCATAACGTTGTGCTTTCAGAATCCTTGAGCTCTAGCAATGGAAACATGTTCTGGTTGTCTTAAGCTCTACCGAGGATGCCACTTCATAAAGGAATAGTAACACTCCGCACCTGACATCTTTTTTCATGATTGCATGGATTTTTAGGTGCAGATTTGGATCTAAAATTTATAAGCTGGTTTTTGCACAACTGTTCTAGTTAGGTCCATTTGCGCAAATTAAAAAACAATGATAACATTTTATAATTCTTTTTTTTCTTTCTGCGATCAGAGCCATTTCTCTCTCATTATTTGAAGAATGAGGATGGCGCTTACAACCTCTCGCTACTTCGCCACAATAATGCCTAAGGAATGTTTTTTTTATGATTTTACCCTCAAAGAAATCTTTTATTGCCATCTACGTATTTCCTGCCGTCCACTTGCCATATTCTCTGCCTCTCGCCATCTTTAGCTGCACCAGATGTATTAGAATATATGATAGACATCATGCCAGTAGTCAGGATGCTTAGACAATTGTTGCAAAACCTGCAGAAATATTAACAAAAATTTTCATATGTATACAGGAAACAAACGAACAGTACCAACCTCAGCAAACTCCTGAACAAGCGGATGCAGGTATATTACCTATAAAAATAATGCTAGCTGAAACTTACACAGAGACAAACTGTTTCAATTGATAATGCTGCGATTCAGGCGTGGTGCCATTTGCGCAACATTAACTGAAATATATTAAAATTTTTAATAGGAATTTCCGCATAATTTTCCAGTATTTATATGTAGTCTTAATGCTCTAATCGAAATTTTCTAATATCACTTACCATGCACTGAACAAATGTTGTACTCGACTAAATATTATATTCGTTGTGTTAGAGAGATGGTGAGGGAAAGAGAACAAGAGAGAAGGAGTAACGAAGGGTTATATTAATGCTGAATTTCATAAAAAATAAAGAATATTTTCAATTAGTCAAAGGGAGTATTCCCAATTCGTTTCTCTTTATTCCAAACAGAATACTGTATGGAAATTTTTCTGTATTTAGGCAACATTTTCTTTGATAGCTTCATGTAAAATATGTTGAGAGATACTGGCATTTTACATAACATTTATAGTTTGAACTTACTGTACATATTATGTAGTCTTTGTAAGGCATAGCACAGATAAATAACAGCTAATTAAAATATACAATTTAAGACTAATAAACAATTTTCAGATATTGGTTGGTTGGTTGGTATCTAATGTTAAGCAGTTGGCAAGGGAGCCATTCGCTCTCTTGCACTTCAGTATTTTGATGTTATGCTGGTACGTTGACTAAAGGCTGGGCAGCGGAGTAGTGACTTCCATCCATATTTTTTATAAGTGTGCAGAAAGGACACAGATGTGGGACGTCACTATATCAGTCCTGAATAAATGTTTATTGAGGCAGTAATGGCCTGTTAGGAATCTGAACTTTGCTAAAGAGGATTTTCGTGGTAGTGTATTTTAATTTTAGTCGTACTGTAATGTAAATTTTCCCATTGTTTTCTTTTTTTGTTTGTAGTATACTATCTTTTTTTAACTTTTTGATTATATATTGATGTAATTATTCTTTTGACAGCGTGATAACTTAGTGGCTTAAAAGAGTTTAACATAATTTTAGTACCTTTTATTAGCTTGAGCGATTTGTGTTTCATTATCATGAATTCCGCAATGTGTGACATCCTTTGTTAATTGTTTCCATGATTTTGCAGCATTCTGCAATATTTAGGTCTTTAGCTGTTATATCAGATTTTATGGATATTATAGCTGCTTTGGAGTCAGATGAAAGCACAACTTTCAGACAATAAGGAGTCCCAAAATTATAGTCAGTGCTAGTTTACATTTTCACGCAGTATAAACAATAGGTTTTTAACTCCTTTGCCTGAACTATCGTCCAGGAGACTTAGAACACCTCTGATGATGTCCACTGCAGGTGTGGACGAAACGTCTGGACATCAGAACTCCAACAGACCACGGCTTCTAAGCGTAGAAGACTTAAAGTGTCAATTATGACTCCGGCCGTGAAAGCTTCCGAATAGGCTTTTAAATTTGGGGCTTGGTATTTTGTTTCCCATAAGGTTTGTAAGTTTGTGAAAAACTTAATAATATATTTCATCTTTAAACCAGGGAGCGATGTGGCCCAAACTTTAACTCCTCTGGAATAAATCCCAGAAATGCTAACAGGGGATTATTTTTATCCTTTCTGTTGACTACTGTTTAGTGAAGTATAGTTTAATAGGTAAAGGTTTCGTGTCTTGACCTTCTTTGAATCATTAGATAGCATATCTGACTATAACTCATCTGAAGTACAAGCTATATATAAGCGTTCTGACAAGATATTTCCAAACGTGTTGGCCAAGTTTAGGCTTAAGAAATATTTGTCGGGCTCGGACCGGGCTCCTGCTGCAAAATAAAGAAAAAGACATTAATTTATCACATATTCCATATTATATTTATCATGTAAATTTCTGAAACCTATAGTGTTTTAAAATTATTTGCATCATTTTTAGAAAATTAAAAATTCATTAATTTTCCATAAAAGAGGACAATAAATACATATATAACCAGTTTCTTAGATTGTTTGGTCTGTGATGAGGTGCATTTAGCTGTTACATAAAATTCAGAAATATTAGAGTAAAGGTATAACAAAAAAATATATATAAACTACAAATTTCTACATAAAACGCTGTTGCTGAAAACCAGCAACCAAAGCAACTGGTTACCAGCTACTTTACAGCTGCGAACTACTACTTACAGTATATTCATTGGTACCCATCTAGATCACATACTGATAGCCAACATATTCTGTTTTTATGGTACATTATCTTTATATTTTATTTTATTAATAATGATTAACTATTCATATATTAAGTACACCTATTATATACATGTAATTTGTCATTTTGTATTTTATTATCCTTATCTTTAATTGTATTAATCATAATGTACTATCTCATTTAGGTATATCTTGTTATGTTTCTAATTTTGCTTAGACTTCGCCACAAGCATGCTTAATATTATAATTTCGATTACAGTGACCACATTTTAAAATTATTACTTTCTATTATTCTGAACTTATTGAAGAAATATATTGTCATTGCTTTTATTATAGACTTACTACGTGTACATAAGCTATAGATTATATTATTTATAATCAGTATTATTAGAATTTGTTTAACATTAATTTCATGCATAAGCATTTTTCTTTACACTGTCAATTTCTCGATTTATTCATCTTTCCCCTCACTGAAAACTTTCACATAAACATACAAACCTACTGTCAGAAAAAAGAAAGTTCCTAAATATGTTTCAGAAACTGTGTAAAATTAAACATAATGGGTAAAAAGGTAAGTAGTATGAATGTAACAGATCAGTTCTGTTTATTTTCTTTTAAAAAACCTGTTTTGTAGCATTTACTAATCTGACTAATTGCCACTTTACTTGTAAATATTTACTTTTCAATCTTCGACCTTTGCTTCTCTCCTTATTATTATGATTCTTGCTCTTATATTCTGTCTCTGAGGATGTTGCATAATTAGCAAAGCATGTTGACGCCCTTCTTCAGTGATGTTGGTGTTACAATAGATGTTTTATATCGCTGTTGCAATGTCTTCGTCTTGTTGGTTATCTTACCATTCATCGTCCTTGGCATGAAGCATCCGTTATGCATATTTACATGTATGTACGGGCGGATGAGCATGGGAGAAAAATAAGGGCAAATCGGCTGAGGAGAAACAAGCAACACAAAGATAGTACGGCAGGAGGCGTGTACCATTTGTTTACGAGTATGCGCTCAATCATAATTTTTTGAAATGGTCATACTTAGAAAATTTGAAACTAATTGTTGATTTCTACTTACTATCATTCGTCACATTCTTTTTTACGGCTTATGAGACATATTTTAATGTTGTTTCTTCATATCTGCATCTTGGTACATTTGTTTTTATTTATCCTGCTTAATTCCTTCTCCTTTTCTAGTGATACAAGATCATTTATTTCCCTCAATATTCTTGTTTATATAATACACATTTAGTATTATTTCATCTTAATTGTGTGTACCATAGGTTAAAATCTAAAAATTAGTCGGCGCGGATGTACTATCAATAAAGTTCCTCAATTATTTTCAAAGGAGAGTAAGCAAAATTTAAAAATGTACCCCTAAACTATATGAGTAATATTATAATCCTATTGTATTATATTTTAATATTATTCACAACCACGCTACAAAACACTAGAGCTTTGAATATATATCTTTGCAGTTATTTAATAGTTTGCCTAATAAATTTGAAAGCATTTCAATTACGTGCTTTAAAAGAAAGTTAGCCACTGTTCAAAATATAATTCCCTTTATAACGTCCAGGCATTTTATTATATTTTATAGATTTAAATGATTCAATTTATTATTGACGATTGCTATACATGTATATACATGTTCTTAGCAATAAAGTATATCTATCTATTATGCGGAAAAAATATAACTGTGGCCTTCACAGGATAAATGAACATGAAACTGTTTGTTCTATCAGCCTATTGGAAATGAAACACTGGTAGAGAAATTAATGTTCCAATAGTTGCAGTTCCAAGATGTAGAACATTACTTTTAGACTGACACAAGGTCCTTTCCATCAATTCTCAATTTTTTGTAACGTTAGGAGCATTACCAAGGAGCAAGCCCAACCGCTTATTCGAAACTACGAGGGCTGTTCAATAAAGAATGATCACATTTTTTTTTTTTGACAACATACCTTTACTCATACTCATAATTTTGATGGTCCTTCTCAAAATAGTCTCCCCTGAATGCAAAGCACTGGTCCCAGCGTTTCTGTCAGTCTTCAAAGACATGCTGGAAACCATTTTCTGAAGGATCCTTCAAAATCGCCTCCGCAGCCTTCACCACTGCTTCTGAAGAAGGATAATGCCTCCCACGAAGGCCTTTCTTCAAGTTAGGCAATAGAAAAAGGTCACATGGGGCTAAATCCGGACTATAGGGAGGGTGAGGAATGCACTTCACGTTAATTTTTGCAAGATATTCAGCAACAAAATTGCCAATATGCAGCCGCGCATTATCGTGGTGCATCATCCAGCCTGATTCCTGGAAATGTCTTTTGTGCCTGATATGGACTTGCAATGTTTTCAGGACATCCTGTAATATTGCCTAGTTACTGATGTGTGTGCAGGTACAACACTCTGATAAACCATTCCAGGAATATCAAAGAATGAGATGACCATAACTTTCCCAGCAGAAGCAACCACTTTGCATTTTTAGGGGTTGGTGGTGAAGGAGATTTCCAAACTGAGCTTTGCTGTTTGCTCTCAGGATCAAAATGGTGTAGCCAAGTTTCATCAGCAGGATCACGTTTCAAAGAAACTCCGGATCTTCCTCTAACATCAACTTTAACTGCATGTTACCTCTGTCGCAGCGGTAGGCGATACTGAACATGTTTGAACTTGCCTGGTTCTCACAGTCGGGAACCAGGAGTACCACAATGAAACTACTACGGCGTGTTTGTTTCACCTTAAGCTAACAGAATATAATAAGATGAATTTTAGTGCGAAAAATTATGACCGTAAAAAATTCTGATAATTCTTTATTGAACAGCCCTCGTACATTTGGTAAGAAGTTACTTTTGGAACGATTATAAAATAGTCAAACGACCCGATTACAGCCTCGTTAGAGGACTTATTTTGCAAAATGTGTAACTGGACATAAAGTTATATTTAGGAATGCTTTCGAGAAAAAACAAGTTTTCATACTTCGTTCGCAAAATATCTATTTTGAGAAAATTTTATGCACTCCGGTTTAAATTCTACATGTATGTAGCAAATAACTGAATTCCGAATACAATAAATATAAAAATCTCATTCTTTGACTTTTAATCAACAATTACATATTTTTTAGTTACTACCAGTAACAAATTACTTATTTATTAAAAAGTTTATACAATTCAACAACAGCGTTTATACAATATTTTGCAGTTTAATATTAATTTTTTAAGTGGGCATTAAAAGTTTCACATAAATATAAAGCACTATTAGATGCCAACAGAGACATATGCAACAAGAATGGAATGAATCAGAATCTGTATGATCTATTAATTTTCACTTCTCTGAGTATATGTCTATTACTGCTACAGTCATTGGATTTGGTCATATTTATGAAATTATAGTTCTCATTTAGTTTTAGTGAGGCAGCAAACAACCTGAAGCTAGATTCCTTAATGCCACATAAAAGTGCAGCAATATATTTGTTGTTACATACAAATTCTGTTCGTTATATCAGATCTAGGGAATTTTTCTGATCTCAATATGTTACACAGACGATGTGAATTGTGAATTTGCAAACATATTTTGAGCTATTGTTTTGTGTGTTCTGGCGCAGAATGGGATTTTACAATAGCTGTTTTCCAAAGGCGCTTAAGAGTAAGAGGATGCAACTAACACTATGTGAATAGGCGACCTGAAATTATTCAGAGACTAATTTCTATGAAACTCCAATTCTCAGGTCTTAAATAATGTAATTATAAATGAGTAGAAACTGTGAACTTTCGCAAATGCGATATACAACAAAATACGCATAAAGCCTTGTACTCTTGTATTTTAGTATTTTCACGCTACTGTTTAATGCGTTTTGAAAATGGAAGGTTTAAGTGCGAGGAAATGTTGAGCAATCCCGTAGGAACAAAATGCGATAAACATTTTCCCTTCCAGAAGGTAAGATTTTTCAATCCTTTTACCACCAGCAAGGTAGGGTCAATAGTTTTGAGAAATTTAAGTGAAAATGACACAAAGATAGCGATAGATTTCGAGTTCTTAAGAACTTTTATAGTTTCGAGGGACATAAATGTTTTAATTCCTAATTAGTAATACAGGTTATGTATAAATATACAGATGTAGTGTTTCTGCAAATACTGTTAACTAAGCTCAAATATCTATATTTTTCTTGAGCAGTTTGGCATTATATTTAGGATCCTGCATAGTTTCTAAAATTATTTCAATAATCACTATTAATTGTAATGAAAATTAGTTATGCTGTATGACTTCATCCAACAGTGACAACTATCTGAGAACTTGCATGTGTTTAGTTTTATTCTTCTTTATTTTGCTTTTAGTATTTTTCATTTCATCAGGATTTCTCTTTTTTATATTTTCTCTGTATTTCTTTAATCAAAATTAACACTTCTTTTTAAAAAATAAGTAATCTACTTTATGAATTTTTAGTTTACAGCTAACTCTTGCAATTCTATTTTAATTTTGCATTAACGTTATGTCAAAATATGTTATCATACCCCCATACATGTTTGTTAGTTATGGTTTGCCTCAAAAGAGTACGAAATAAAAAAATACAAATATATATATGTCCTAAAAATGCTTAATTTCTGATTTCAAACTGGTAAACGCCACCACTCATAATTATGGGGTATTATTTGCCGATTATTAATTCTGTAGAGCTTTTATGGATACACATCTGTAGATATTGATCGAAAAGTGCAAAATATAACAAAAACTTTTTTTCGCTTTACTAAATAGAGTAATCCTTGTTATTTAAATTACTATTACTTTTAATGCCCTGCAGCCATGTAAACTGAGTCAAGTGACAATTTAAATGACTGACTTAAGTGGGCGTGGTGCTTTAAATAACCTGTTTTGATTATTTTCTCGTGTTTTTAATTTTCAGCACTTTTCAAAATATTAATTGCCCCACACGATGCAGCTTTCAAAATAGAAGTTTGAAAAATTTTATGCTTGGATAAAAGCAGCACCAAAATTGATGAGATCATTTTATAATGTGCCAACCTCGGTAACGTGTCTGCCTCAAGTTCAAGAGGTCCCGAGTTCGAATCTCGGTCAGGATAATACGGGTTTTTTCGGGGTTTCCCCTTATCCTTAAAGATCAATGTCGGGTAGCTCTAAGCTCCATGTACCCTGGACTCATTTGAGCATCATTTCACCCATCTCATTTACCGTCCGATATGACTTAACGTTGGAGGACGTACAATTACAATATATATAATGTCCCCAGTGTTTGTGCAATTAAATAACAATTAGCTATCACATTTCACGACCACATATTAAAAATTAGTAAAATGAGAATTAAATAATTTGTAAACTGAACCAAGGCTCGGATTAAAATTTTATTTCATAAATTTACTGGTAATATATTTATGAATATAAATGCAAAGTATTGCGTTTCCCAAACTAAAATTGCATCGTGTGGAATAGTGTACTTAAATAACAATAAAATATTATAAATATATTAATGTCATAAGAACTATTTCGCAGAAAGGTCTGAAAATTGGTGTGTGAGCTATTGTTAACACTGTAATAATTATGTTGAAGTTTCAAGTCAATCCAAGCAAAATTGTAGATTTAAGATTTTTCACAGATGAGTAACCTTAAATGACAAAAGCTTTTCAGAAAGATTTCATTATTCAATCAGGAACTAAGTGTGCAATCTAGTCAACCATCTTGACTAAGCTGCATATCAATTTATCAGATCATATGAAAGCTTGTTTGAAACACAACCTGATGCTGAACATGTGGACGGCACGCGTACACAATAATCTAGCCCAAGAACTTCTCCGTAACCCTCCTAGTGAACAGCTCCAGGAGGAGAAAAAAAAAACGGTAGTCGAGAAACTGTTCGGGAAGCAGAGATGAGAGGATCGCCCACGCAAGCCCCTCACTGATGACGACCAACGCCCCAGATTCTAATACTTCTTGTTTTGTTTCAGTGGGCACTGAGTAATTGAACGACTATTGGATGCGGCGCGGCAGACTGGGCAGAAAGGACCAAGGGTCACACCAAGAGCTTGGTCGGCTGAGAAATTGACCTCCATTAACCGATCTCAAGAGAGTGTAGGAGGGGCAAACATTTCATAATTGCCATGTAGCTTTACGTCGTCAGGCCAAGCTCTTCTAAATGAGCACTTTTGATTGGTAGCAATAACCGTTTGATTTTTATTCATAGTTAAACAATACTTTCAAAGGACTCTGAGGAGGCCATGACTTCTCGTGAAAATTGGGATTTTTGATTTCCTGAATTTATGGTTACGGTTACCAGAAGTCTGCATCGTATCTTGTTTAATGTTGTTTTATATTAATTTTAGTGCTTTGTTTTACGTTTAGTGTAATTGTTTTCATATTGTGAGCAAGAATTAATCAATATTTGATTGATTCTTGGCTTCCGAGTCACCTAACTTCACCAACATGGATTCCACCACCCAACGAGCTCAACCAACTACCACTATATTTAACAGTAAGTCAACGATCAGCTATTCGCAAGCATCTCAGAGTACGTTATTCCTCAAAAAGAAAAACGCTATTATAATTGACTTAGTTGATTGTGCTCCCATCATTGAATTTGTGCAACAGTAAGCAACTAAAACACTGTACATAACAAAAAAGGACACTGTAAGACACTAACATAATAAAACTGTTCTCGGTGGGCTAAGAAAGATCACCGTATAGGTTTTATATATACCCACGTAGACAATAAGCATTTAATTCCCAAAATATAACCTCAATGAAAATTTTAGCCTGTAAGCCGGGCCCCTTTGTACCGGCACCAGGCCATGAAACTGAAAATAAAAACCTGAAAACCTGAAAAGTTAATCCTTCTAATGCTAGATTTGCATCTAAATTATCAAACAAAAGACTGTGTTTTATCTTTTAGTGCCCATCCTTACTGAAAGCCAGAAGTGACTTGAACCTAAAAGTGAGGCTATTTTAATTCAGTTGAAGACTATAGAGAAGTTATAAAATTAATTGATTCATCACAACTGTCATCTATTATATACAATTTATTCAACTATATCTTGTGATAGATATTATAGTTTCTTTAATAGACACTTTTTGTATTTAACTATTATTAACTTCACTCTTGTTTATTGTTTTAATTGGTGTACCCGTATTTCTACTTACATCACTATTGTTTACTGTAATGTGCGAATTTATTTGTTTTGTTTATTGTTGCAACCTGTTTGTACTGCTTGTCTTATATTTCATTGTTGTCTCAATAATGTATTATCCTACTGCGGTAACCTTAGTTGTTGAAAAGCGACCTTAAGTATAGGAAAAAGAATACTTTCAAAATTTATAAAAATGGTATAAGCAACGCTCTGCAATGACTTTATAATGTCCTAAGTGGTGCGAGCTATTATTTGGGGACTGTGCTTCTTAAGATAAATACATATTAACAGCGAAATTGTAGAAGTTATTTTGCTTTCGTCCATACTATTTAACCAAGAATGACATTACTAATTGATGGTCAGCGTGAAGATTGCATATTTATGTCTTTCGGCTTTCTGTACAAAGAATTGCGTTCCTAGACTCTTGTACTCCATAAGCAGTAATGTAGAAATATGTTTGAATTTTGTCTTAAAGCAACTGTAGGTAATGTGTAATTATTATATTTATTACTGCTATAATTTCTAAGATTATATGTTATACACAAGAGGAAGGAGAAGAGGAGGAGGAGGAGGAGGAGGAGGAGGAGGAGGAGGAGGAGGAGGAGGAGGAGGAGGACACTGTGACCTAGATATATCTATTGTGGCTACTACCCCTAGGAGGAAGGGATGATGCAAAAGAAACACTGGAGGCTGCAGGTCTCAGGCAGACAATCCACAAGGACTCAAGAAGTCCCTAACAATTCTACGCTCGAAGAGCAGTCTACCGTTGGAGCTGTCTGGTGAGAACAATATAATTATACAGAAAGAAAACAGTTTTCGGTATAAGCTAAAACAGTTAAGGTATTAACAAGGTGAAAAAGTAACACACAAATTTTACCATATAGGAAAAATGTGCTATACAAATTATTAATGAGTAGGCAGTGTCTAACAGTTTTTTTTTTTTTTTTTTTTTTTTTTTTTTTTTTTTTTTTTTTTTTTTTGTTTTTTAGATATGTTGTACACAACTAATAGCCGTTTTGGACATGCTATCTAATGGTCTTATTTCAATAACATTTCAAAATACTACTGGCTCCAAAAGATTTATTGCAAGCTTCCTATATATTTATTTTAAACCTAAAAAGCCCTACATAAACTAATTTCGGTGCCGTTATTAACTACTTTTAATTATTACAATAGAAAATAATTGTTATCTGTAATTTCTGTTAATTTTTTTAATTTTTCCACTCATAAATTATGGCCAATATTTAATTGAAATGAATCTTAATATATTTAAAAAATAAATATTAAATCCTTATCATCCTAAGCTGTCCTGAAAGTTTTAAACACAGAAATTCAAGAAGATGCGATATACAGTACAGTTTGAGTGACGAAATTAGCTAAAAATTTGCACTCAGAAAGGTATTATTGAACTCTTCACTATGGCTTACCAAAATAACATGTAGTTCGAATAAATGTTCGTAAATTTAAAAATACACAACAGTGTAGCATGAAAGTACGAGGTAGGTAGAAGCATAATAAAGAAGTAAAAGGGAATTTTATGCTGTCTTTACTTTTGTTTATATGTCACAGATACCCTGTCTTAAGATATCTAATTTTAAGAATACACATAAATAAGTCTATATTTTGTGATGAAACGCAACATAATTCAATACAACCTAGACATTTTCAACATAAGCTATTTGTTGAACAAAAATAATTATGAAATAAAACTTTACAATAATCTAGGGTACAGTATTTCCTCTTTATTTATATCATCCCCAAATATTATTTCCTTTTTCAAGAGAATAGATTCAATGGCTTCAGTATAGCTCACCTTCATATTCATACAATACAGTGGCTCCCGAGTTCGAATTTCGGTCAGGGCGAGTTACCTGGATAAGGTTTTTCCGGGGGTTTCCCTTATCCTGAAAGACGAATGTCGGGTAACTCTGAGCTCCACTTACCCCGGACACATTCGGACATCATTTCACCCATTTCATTCATCGTCCCAAAGGGCCTAACGTTGAAGGACGTAAATAACAACAAAAAAACAGTGGCTTTCCTTTGGGTTGGTACATTAGATCACACACCCGCACATATACTTCTAGAATCTGGGACAGGATATGGAATCTACAAAAACATTCTGAACCCCCCCCCCCTCCCCGTTGGAAGACGAGCCCTGGAGCCATCACACAGCAGTCAGATGCTCCAGAAACGCAGCCACAAAAATAACTGAAATTTCACGGGCTCAGAAATAACTGTATTTTATACATTTAGTATCACTGACAAAACCTGGCTAATTATTTTAGTATTTATTTCAGATTATACAAAATGAATTGGCACCACGTTAACGTGTGTAGGTACCACTAACAGTGGGTCTCGGGATTTTTTGTGAGTTTCTCTGCCACTTAGGTAAATGCTGGGGTTCTTTCTTTCATACAACAATTTATTTCCACCCATTTCCTGCTATTCCATTTCGTTATCATCTTTTAGATATACTTGTTTTCAATTTCATAGTGTAAGGTGGTAAAAGGTGGCTCTCACATGGTGACAACATTCCGATATCTGCGCAGCGGTTCCTGGTGCCGAAATAATGTTTCAGCACTTGGGGACTTCAGCGCGTCTCGTGGCTAATCTGCCTACAACTTTGTGGTCTGCGGTTCTTTCACTTCGTTCCTTCCTGCTGAAGGGGGGTTAATCTCAGGATGTCCTACTAAGAAAACTCTAAACATGGAATTATTTTAAGATGAACCAACACTGTATATGGGGGAAGTATTTCACACAATTTAATATTTTAATGAGCTCTGCATCTTGTCTTCTTTTTTTTCTACTGCATGTGGTTCCTTAATTATATAAAATTACAACATATCATCTAATAAAGTGGACTTCAAAGTCCAATCCAAATTCAACATATACATACATTTTATTCCGCATGGAAACCATTGTATCAAAACCTTTAGTCAGTTATAAATGTACCTACTGTATGTTTGTTTCTCGTGATGTCATTCGAAGAGCACACAGATAAATAGTGAAAGTCTTGTGAGCCTTAACACACATTTTGTTAATGCTAGAAAATGTATTTGCAACATGGTTCAAACCAAAACCGCGCGCACGTCTGCGAAGTGTCAGAGTGATGCAAGACAGTACTCCATAGATGGCAGTACACCACATGTGGCGAGTGCTGCCATCTTTCGGCCAATGCTCTAAATAGTACAAATCGTAGCTTCTGGCTCAGTCAATGTCCGTATTTTGTGTCCTACAATGTTACAGCAGAGTTGGAAATGACTTCATTTTACCACCTAAAAAATATATCTACATATATTGCTGGAAGAAATAAATAAACTCGCATATTAATTCTGTATAATTTTTGACTTGATAGTAATAGTTATTGATATTTATAGACTTATTTTATCGTTCTAAACGTTTACACTTCAGCATTGTTCCTCTAGCATTTTTTGAGGTAGAATGTTTGAGGTAGTCTTAAAGTGCATTCTTGAATCAGCTGAGAAGTTTTAGTGTGGGTACAAGCATTTTGCTATCTGAGTAATAAATTACGATGGATGATATTCATAATTGACACCCGGACTATGGAACTGATATTTTAATGTGTGAATACGGCCAGCAAGAGGGAACAATCAGCATTATACAACTTATTATTACAATAATTGAAAGTACATTAAGGTTATTTACAGAGCAAAACATGACTACTTAATTTTGCATTACTTCACAAAGGGGAAGAAAACTCTACAATGCCAAATAGAAAAAAAAAATCACTAGCTTAATTTACTTAAAAAGTTTGTGGACTTTAAATTTGGAACAAATATTATAAATACATTTTTAAAAATAAGCGGTCTCTTAGAAACCTATTATGTAAAGAGCTTTGTGCCCGAAACATTTTCATTAGGAATTACAAATCTTTTACTGAAATGTGCTATTTATCTTATGTTGGGAATTAATTTGAAGACGCTAAACTAATTTTTTAATGTTTATATTAGTTTTTTTTTTTTCAGAATTTTATAAGCCCTAATAACATTGCGGCATAGTTAAAAAAATTAAATTGTCCTTATATTTTTACAATTTTCGCCACGATTTTTTAAATTATAAAAGTACCAAAACATGAAAAATGTTTCACGAAACGCTATCTTCGCTCCCGATCGAGCTATTTAGGCCCAGCAAGCACCAATCAGTAGTTCCGAATTAACTCAACAGATGCAACATGAGACCACTGTTTCGGCTGCATCCGTTAAGAAACAAACAGTTTCCGTTATTGCGTCTGGGAAGCAGGAATTTCTGTGTGACAAATCAAATGACAATGCAGGGAATCAAAGAAGCAGAATTTTGCAATATATAGCATTAACAGTGGGTGTTATTAACACTTGTGTGACAAACACAATAAATATATCCAAAAGAAGGTGTAGTAACTGATAAACTAGCTCCGGTTAACCTAGGCTACTTGAGTTCATGAAGACTGGCTCATTCTTAGGCTGTCGAAGATGAACCACTAGAGCTCACATCTAGCGGTTTGATCTATACAGTTTCCCAAAAAGTTAGAGATAGAAGGACACCACCTGAGAAATTCCTTCCTGAATGTCTCGTACCAGCTGTTCAGGGAGGAGGCAAAGTTGCCATGGTCTGCGGTTGCATATCTGCGGAAGTTACAGGAATATCAAGATTTGTTCAATGCATTCGCAAGAGTATATTGGAACCATGAAGGACAACATTCGCAAAGAAGCTTTTCCATGGTTACTTTGTTCAATCAATACGATGCACCATGCCATAAACCAAGAATTCCCTAGTTGTCATGGCCAGCTGGAAGTACAGATCTTAATCCCATAGGAAACGTGAAACATCTTTGACCTCCGAGTAGCTATCCAAAAGCCACGAAATATTCAGGAACAGCTTGAGAAGATTTCAGCGGTCTACAAAGACGTTATGCCCCCAAAATGCTTAAAACTGGTCCTCAGTATGCGAAAACATGTTTAAATGTGTTTAAAACATAAATGAGGACCAATTAATAAGTTCAGTGTGTATTCAGTTTCGTATTTTTGAAAATTATAATTTTTAACGTTTTACATTGTTTTATATTTCTGTGAAAACAATAAAGCACATGTACTAGGCAAAGACACATTAAATTTTTAATTAAAATAATCGTTTCTCCATTATTACTTTGTGAATGGCGTTTGTATAGTACCTCATATAATTATACATTTTTTTTCAAAACCTATTGAAGTTAGTCCGATCAAATTTTATGGTAATAGAAACAAGCGATACTCTTATGAACTAATGAATAGTACTAATAACGTGGCTCATTACTTTTTTAAAAAAGAGTTTTTTAAAAAAGTATTACATAAAAGTAAGCAAAACCCCATTCAATTAATAATACTGTATGAAACTAAATCTGTGTACTTAAAGTATGCTCCAGATCATGTAAAAATTCCGTATATCACAAATTTGTTAAGACAAAGATTGAAATTAACAAACTTAACGTTTGTAGAGCATTTATCCTATTATTAAATATAAAAGAAACACATTAATATTGTTGTCATTTTCATTTTTACTGACAGTAAAGATAAACCTCTTCTCTTAATTATATCCCTTTTGAAATTATATTATATTTTAATGATAATGACAATGATAAATAATAATAATAATAATAATAATAATAATAATAATAATAATAATAATAATAATAATAATAATAATAATAATAATAATAATAATAATAATAATAATAATAATAATAATAATAATAATAATAATAATAATAATAATAATAATAATAATAATAATAATAATAATAATAATAATAATAATAATAATAATAATAATAATAATAATAATAATAATAATAATAATAATAATAATAATAATAATAATAATAATAATAATAATAATAATAATAATAATAATAATAATAATAATAATAATAATAATAATAATGATAATAATGATAATGATGATAATGATGATAATGATGATAATGATGATAATGATGATAATGATGATAATGATGATAATGATGATAATGATGATAATGATGATAATGATGATAATGATGATAATGATGATAATGATGATAATGATGATAATGATGATAATGATGATAATGATGATAATGATGATAATGATGATAATGATGATAATGATGATAATGATGATAATGATGATAATGATGATAATGATGATAATGATGATAATGATGATAATGATGATAATGATGATAATGATGATAATGATGATAATGATGATAATGATGATAATGATGATAATGATGATAATGATGATAATGATGATAATGATGATAATGATGATAATGATGATAATGATGATAATGATGATAATGATGATAATGATGATAATGATGATAATGATGATAATGATGATAATGATGATAATGATGATAATGATGATAATGATGATAATGATGATAATGATGATAATGATGATAATGATGATAATGATGATAATGATGATAATGATGATAATGATGATAATGATGATAATGATGATAATGATGATGATGATGATGATGATGATGATGATGATGATGATGATGATGATGATAATGATGATGATGATAATGATGATAATGATGATAATAATGATAATAATGATAATAATGATAATAATGATAATAATGATAATAATGATAATAATGATAATAATGATAATAATGATAATAATGATAATAATGATAATAATGATAATAATGATAATAATGATAATAATGATAATAATGATAATAATGATAATAATGATAATAATGATAATAATAATAATAATAATAATAATAATAATAATAATAATAATAATAATAATAATAATAATAATAATAATAATAATAATAATAATAATAATACTAATAATAATAATAATAATAATAATAATAATAATAATAATAATAATAATAATAATAATAATAATAATAATAATAATAATAATAATAATCATAATAATCATAATAATCATAATAATCATAATAATAATAATAATAATAATAATAATAATAATAATAATAATAATAATAATAATAATAATAATAATAATAATAATAATAATAATCATAATAATAATAATAATAATAATAATAATAATAATAATAATAATAATAATAATAATAATAATAATAATAATAATAATAATAATAATAATAATAATAATAATAATAATAATAATAGTAATAGTATCATTATTATTTACGTCCTTTAGTTTTAAAAGTCATATCAGACGATGAATGAAATGGGTGAAGTGATGCTCAAATGGTCCCAGGGTCCACGGAGCTTAGAGTTACCCAACATTCTTCTTTTAGGATAAGGGAAAACTCCGGAAGAAACCTTATCAAGGTAACTCACCCCGACCGAGATTCAAACTCGGGACCTCTTGAACGTGAGGCAGACACGCTGCCATCTACGCTTCCGAGGCGGGCATTATTAAAATTTCAAACATGGAATACTTTGGAGAGAAGTTTAAGGAAATTTTAATGAATTCATCATCCCTATTATAAATAGTCGTAATAAATTCAATTAATAGGAATAAAAGGGAAGACTTGCCCTCCAAATGTTATTAATGTAGATTTATAACATTACTACATATTTTATATTTTATATAATTTTAGTTTTAATAATTTTTTTCATTTAACTTATATTTGTTATAAATGTTTATAAATATGGAAATTATTAATTCATAAATTTGTATTAAATGTAATATCAACTTTAATGATGTGAATACAAATCTAGTCTTCCCGCTTAGCAAGCATCTGTGTTTTACCACTGCGCTAAGGTAACCTTTGTAAGGAACGGAGGAGATTAATGAAATTAATTTATTCATGTGATTTTAAATGTATACCAAAGAAACGTCGAGTAAGCCAGTTAGTATCATAATATAATCACTTGACAGTCAATGGTTTGTAGAAAAATAAGGAAAGAAATCGACACATTTCAGACGCTTGATTAAGTAGTTCTGCAAGTTCAGCAAGTCAGATAATTAGTCAGTTGTTATCTCACGGGTCGCGTATGTTATCTTAAAATATCAAAGGTTAAACAACCAAACATAAATAGATTAAACAGTACACTTGGGAACTACCATTTTCCCGTTCACTTGTTTGTTTTTGTGTTTTATGTAAGAAAGGAAAACATCAGCATGAGTAATATCAAAATATATAACCAGGATGGACTACAAGAAAAAAGTAACTATAATATTAATGTACTTACACGCTATTTATGGTAACACCATGGAAGGGTGTGTCGTGGTAAAATCGCGTATGTATTATCACAAATACCAGGTTGTCTTAAGTGATGTACTAGTGCCCGATTTCACCAACAGAGTAAACACGTGTTTAGAAATAGTTATAACAAAAATTACATTTCACCAATAAGGTTAGCTTAACATTCGTGTTAAATCTCTTCTTAAACTAGCAAGCGAAATTTCTGTTGTTAAGTCCTTAACAATTGTAAATAGTCAAGATGGCGGACGTGAACGCAGCTGTTGATGTCGATTTGATATATTTAAGACCGTCTAAATGGCATTCGTAATAGAGTACGGCCTATGAGGAGAAATTATTTTGAGCAGCTATCAAAGAAAATTTTCTACAGAAGTATCGACTGTCGAAACAAGTTGCTATGAAGGTTATTGCAGAAGTATAAGGGAGGTTAGAACATGCATCGAAAGGAATGTGCCGATCTCGCCTTTGCTTTAAGTATTGATTAACTTTGCGATCTTATAATTTACTGAATTATGTGGATAATACGCTGTCTACCTTCCAACTTGAAACGTTCAAGTCATTCGTTACTTGTCCTTCTTTGCTCCTCGTTTTAAATTTGCGTTAGAACATGCATCGAAAGGAATACGCCGATCTCACCTTTGCTTCAAGTATTAATAACTTCGTGATTTTATAACTAGCAGAATTATGTGGATAATAAACTGTCCACCTCCCATCTTGAAACGTTCAAGTCGCTCGTTACTTGTCCTGCTTTGCTCCTCGTTACTGAGTTAGAACATGCATCGAAAGGAATATACCAATCTCGCCTTTGCTTCAAGTATTAATTAACTCTGCGATCTTATAATTCACTGAATTATGTGGATAATACACTGTCTACCTCCCATCTTGAAACGTTCAAGTCATTCGTTACTTGTCCTTCTTTTAAATTTGCGTTAGAACATGCATCGAAAGGAATACGCCAATCTCGCCTTTGCTTCAAGTATTAATAACTTTGCGATTTTATAATTCACTGAATTATGTGGATAATACACTGTCCAGCTGCTGTCTTGAAACGTTCAAGTTACTTGCCCTGCTTTGCTCCTTTAAATTTGCATAATACTGAGTTAGAACATGCATCGAAAGGAATATGCCAATCTCGCCATTGCTTCAAGTATTAATAACTTTGCGATTTTATAATTCACTGAATTATGTGGACAATACACTGTCCACCTCCCGTCTTGAAACGTTCAAGTCACTCGTCACTTGTACTTCTTCGTACCTCGTTTAAATTTGCGTAATATTGGAGAAGTTGTTTCGTGCTTCAAGTAGTGACACAAGCATTTGAATTAAATTCGTTTCCAATTTTTTAGCACCTGACATGTTTCTCTTTTACATTCACCGTACCCGTCCTCTTATTTTCCACGATATCCTAACACTTTGTCATCATCAATTAACAATTCTTTCTCCATCGATGAGAAATTTGTCTCCCGGCTTTTGTTTACGATTTTGTTTACGCCATTTATTCTGTTGTGTGCATATGAAAAAGTAAACAAAAGCGCATCGAAATACGTTCAGAAAGTAATACGACTTATCCACAGCCTTCTGTAGCTGTAATATAAGTCTCTTGGTGTTAATACGGGTTCGTTAACATTTTCAGAAAACAGGTTGGTGAAATGCAAGAAATTTAACAGCTTTGTTAGCTATGTAACAATTGTTACGTTACATTTGTTAACGTCAATTTTAACATCTGCTGGTGAAATCGGACATAAGTTGGTCCTAGCTCCCACTGATAATAAACTCCTCACTCTAATTTAGCTTTATATAGAAAATTGAAACACTTTTAAATATATAGAGAACTATCCGGGTTGATAACTTACATCTTCTCTGCGTACAGATTTCTTCCAACAAAAGAGATTTTACGAATGCATTCATAAGATCAAATGTGCAATGTCTTACGCTATTCGCCAAGTCAACAAAGAGGACGCAGTCAATACGTGGTATAGAGTTGCGTTAATTTGACCGTCATTGTTATTTAAACATATTTTAATATGCACTTCAAACACTGTTTTGCATAAATGACATAAAAGATAATTACATCATTAAACATATTTTCAAATAATCGTATATTATACTTTGTGCATTGTTATCATTTATGAAACGATACAAAAATATACATAAATGTGGTTTTATGATTACTCTAAATGTACATAACATTGCATGATAAAAGAGGGGCAGCAGCAAATTCATAGGAAGCGTTAATACTTCCATCTGTGAAAAATCGAACTTCGGAATAAGACCCGAACAAACTAGTGATAAGAAAGGAAGGAAGCATATGGAAAAATATAAAGATATAAAGAGCACAAGTTATCCACATTCACTAGAAAACCAACTGTGACATACTTCTCCCGTTGCCCGCCTCGATAGCGTAGATAATAGCATGTCTGCCCTACGCTCAAGAGGTCCCGAGTTCTAATGCCGGTCAGGGTGAGTTACCTGCATAAGGTTTTTTTTCGGGTTTTCCCTTATCCTAAAAGATGAATGTCGGGTGACTCTAAGCTCTGTAGACCCCGGTCTCATTTGAGCGTCATTTCACCAATTCCATTCATCGTCCAATATGACTTAACATTTGAGGACGTAAATTAAAACAACAAAAAAACTTCTCCCGTTATATTCCTATAATTGCTAAGTTTGTATCACTTGTCTCTAAATGTCTCCCTGTAGTAAACTTACAGTCACAACCGGCGTTACTTACGTTATCATTATCTTACATGTATCCAAATAATAACATTTAAATATATTTATACTAAGTATGCCATATTCAGTGTTGGAAAATGTTTTAATCCAGGAGTTGTTTCATAACAGCAATATTTTGAATACTTATTGAGAAAAGTTTGTCCATTGACATTTCCTACGGTATTTTTTTTTAATTTACGTCCCCCAGCAATAAGTCATATCGGACGATGAATGGAAGGGTGAAATGATGCTCAGATGAGCCCAGGGTTCATGAAGCTGAGAGTTATCGGACATTCGTCTTTTAGGATAAGGGAAAACTCCAGAAAAATCCTTATCCAGGTAACTCGCGCTGACCGAGATTCGAACTCGGGACCTCTTGAACGTGAGGCAGACATGCTACAATTTCCTGTGGGTGAGCACAGTAGCACATGAACATCTCAAACGCTTCTAATTAAATTACTTCCTGGCTAAAACAATAATTACAGTCTGAGTTGAAACTAAAATTTTCATTTTAGTACAGCCTGAAATTTTGGGAATTCCCATTAAACTGTTTCCCCAATAGGAGACGACTCAAACAATAATACAAACTTCTGTTTATAGGTATGTCTTCTCAGAGGTATTATTTCAGAGTACTAACGGGTGCAATTTTTACCTTTTTGAAAATGTAAATGAATCAATTATAAAATGTGTCTTTAAAGAACACAGTACTTAAATTACAGATCAGAACAAAATAGAATGAATTTTAATAAGGTAAGAGCAGAAGTTAAAAGATATACAAGGAAACTAAATAGAGAACACTGAGACCAATACATAGCAGATCTAGAACATAACCTGCATGGCCGCCAAGATAAAGTTTATAAATTTATTAGAAACCTAAATTCAATGGAAAAAGATAAAGCAAATATAAAAATCATCAAAGATAAAGAATTAGAGGAATATTATAAAAATCTCTGTAACACAGGAGGTAAACAAAATTGGGAAATAGATAAATTATACAGAGCAGAAGTAGACCGGTTAGAAGTAGAAGAATTAATGGAAAGTATAGCTAAAAGTAGAAATAGGAAAACCTGAGGAATAGATAATATTAATTTAGAATTAATTAAGTATGCTCCTAAAGAATTACATGACAGATTACTGTATCTATATAACAAGTGTTGGGAAACAAAAGAAATACCACAAGAACGGAAGATAGCTAAAGTGATATCAATATTTAAGAAAGGGCAAAAAACAAGACCTGAAAATTATAGAGGGATTAGTTT